>PISX010002303.1:0-164969 GCA_004024625.1 Mellivora capensis
GTACCGATTATTTTTTTCTGATGTAAAACCACCGTTGTATTTCTTAGATAAATCCTCCTTGATTGTGGTACATTTTTAAAACACACTGTGGCATCTGATTTGACAATATTTTGTTTAGGATTTTTGCATCTAGGGATAATACTTCTGAGTAATATTAATATCGATCTAAAACTTTTGAACACTGCCTTCGTTGGGGCACAAGCATTGCATCATTAAATGAGTTGGGGAGTTTTCCCACTTTTCTGCCTTCTGAAATAATGTTTAAAAAGGGAGAGCAGCTTCTCTGTTCTTTGAAAGTTTGAGAAAATTTCCCTGTGAAAACATCCGAGCCTGCTCTGGGGGAGAAGAGGGCAGATGTTTAAAAAGTCCCAATTCCATTCCCTGATTTGGGGGGGTTTCCCATTTTTTCTTGAGTTAACTTTTGTATATTGATGTGTTTTTTCTGTACACTTTTCCATTTCTTCTAAGCTTTCAAAGGAGCACTGTGTGGATAGGACATTTTGCTGGAGTCAGGATCGGCTGCGGGAGGCGGACGGGCATCCCACTAACGTCTCGCCTGCTTTGCATGTGGGTGGACGCGGGATAACACGGTCACTATTTTCCTGGCGCCTCAGGGAACGGCCCCGCCTCTGGCCTAATTCACAGAAACTTTTTTCCAGAGAAAACTCCGCAGGGTCACGTGATGAAGCAAAGCCCGGGTTGTGGGTTCTCCGGCTTGGGGTCTCGGTTTTTTCACCACATCTTTATAAGGAGGTAGTTTAGGTTCTCGGGTTTGGGAACCTAATCGGGATGCGGGGTCTCCTTCGGGCGCTGGGCTGGGCTCTCCCGACCCGGGAAGTCTCCGCTCCGCGTCCCCCAGGCGCACCGCATCTAGGCGGCCCCGGAGCGGCCTCAAAGAATTTCCGCGCGGACCAAACGGGAGTCCGTCCCGGGCCGGTGCGGCCCCTGCGTGTGGAGGTGGTGACCCGACGGCGCGGGGACGCGGGTCAGTGACGCCGCGCAGGTTCCGGTCGCCTGGAGCGGCGGACGGCCGGTCCCGGCCCCCCCCCCCCGGCCCGGGTGAACGCCACGGGCGGCGCCGCACTGAGTGCTGGGCTCTGCCAAGCTCGAGAGCCCTCTGCGGGCGGCGCGGGCCGGGCGGGGCAGTGCGGGCGCCGCGTCAGGGCACCCGGGAGGCAAAGCGAAGGCTCGGCGGGTCGGGTCGCCGCGGCTACCGAGGTGTCCCGCGGCGGCTCCGCCGGTGCTTCCCGCCGGGAGGAGAGCTCGCGCGGGCCCGGCCCCGCCCCGCCGCCCCGCCCCGCCCCGCCCGGCTGGTGTGTGCCGGCCGCCGGCCGCCACCAGGGGGCGATGTGCCCTCGTCGGTCCTCTGGTGTCGCCGCTGCCAGCGCCCAGCGCAGCATCCCGCTCCCGCCCCTCCGGAAGCTACGACGGGCCGACCCCGGCTCCGGTGGCCGCCTTCCTCCCAGGACCGCACACCTGTCGGCAGTCCGAAGCGGGCTCCGGGAACGCTGGAGGCCCCGCCCGCGGAGTGCTCGGGTTTCGGGGTCGGCAGCGTGCCCTGGGCCACCAGGAGGCCCCCGCCCCGATGCGTTCAAATTCGCTGCCCGATTCCACACAGGGTCGCCACCGAATTGCCACGTTTAGGAGCAATCTGGGGGCTGAAGACCAAAGGGGCTTGGAGCCCCGGGGGTGGTGAAGGCCTCGAGAGCTCACCCTACCCTGAGAGCTTGGGCGGAGGGGGGGGCGGGGCGAGGAAAGGCCTTTCCCGTCCGACCCTAACCCGCCTGCTGGGAGCCGGCGGGGCTCTGCCCTCCTGCAGCCCAGACCAGAACCCAGGGCGTCCAGACTGCTCCGTGGCGTAGGCCCAGGCCCAGGAAAGCTGAGATGCCCTGAGAGGGAAGTGGTGGGGTTGAGACTGGGCCGGGGTCTGCCTGATACTAGTCCGTGTGCTTATCCCCTTCGCTGTGATAATCCTAATCATAAAAGTTAATTCCACCGAACGTTTAATATCTGCCAAGCCCTGAGTGGGATGATTTGTAATGCTTTTTTTGTTTAAAGATTTATTTAATTTAATGAGGGGCGGGACGCAGAGGGAGAGAGCGAGAGAGGGAGAGAGCGAGGGCTCGATGACCAGAGAGGAAACCAGGAGTCAGAGGCTGAACCACGGAGCCACCCAGGCGCCCCTTGTAATGCTGTATTTAACGCTCACAACAGCCCCGTGAGGAAGGTATGTTATTTTCGCAGTGCCTCCTATCGCTATGAGGTAGAGGCTGCTTTTAGGCAGCAGACTTGAGCCACCGAAACTTTAGGAAGCAAAAGGGCCCACCGCCTGCACAGAGCTGAGTGCAAACAGGCCCACTAGGCTCCTGGCCTGTAAATAGCCGTAGGCCCCAACCGACCAGTGGCTGCTTACAACCCTGCACAGTTACCAAAGAAGGGGAAATTCCATACGTTCCCAAAACTCTTCACTCTGCCCTTTAGCTATAGCTCCCACCACTGCCTCCTGGCAGACACTGTCCTTTTCTGTCCCACCTGCTGTCCCTCTCAATATATTCAGTAAAGTTCTATCTCCTTTGTTCTGCTTCAGGTGAATCTTTTCACCACCCACACCGCCAGCCTCCACAACAATCAGGTCGCCCCACATGTAGTAGCTTCTTATTACCATAGTACTCTCTTTAACCCTCACCACAACCCGATAAGGTAGGTACTATTCTTTCTTTAATCTTTTATCTAAATTCAATTTAGTCAACATATCTTGTATTATTAGTTTCAGGGGTAGAACTCAGTGCTTTATGAGTCACATACAACACCCAGTGCTCATTACAAGTGCCCTTAAAGCCCATCACCTAGTTACCCCATCTCTTCCCTCCCACCTCTCCTCGGTTTGTTTCCTAGAGTTCAGCACGTCTTATGGTTTGCCTTCCTGTTTATGTCTTATTTTATTTTCCCTTTCTTCATGTTCATCTCTTTGGTTTCTGAAATTCCACCTAGGAGTGAAATCATGTACTATCTGTCTTTCTCTGTCAGACTTATCTCACTTAGCATAATACCCTCTAGTTCCATCCATGTCATTGCAAATGACAAGATTTCATTCTTTTTGATGGCTGCATAGTATCCTATTGTGTACATATACCAGATTTTCTTTATCCATTCCACTGTGGATGGACATCTGGGCTCTTTCCATAGTTTGGCTGTTGTGGACATTGCATAGAAGGTGCTCCTTTGAATCACTATGTTTGTATCCTTTGGGTAAATGTCTAGTAATACAATTGCCTGGTTCGTAGGGTAGCTCTATTTTTAACTTTTGAGAAACCTCCGTGCTGTTTTCCAGCATGGCTGCACCAGCTTGCATTCCCACCAACAGTGCAAAGGGATTCCCCTTTCTCTGCATCCTCGCCAACATTTGTTGTTAATAACTTGACTTGTTATTTGTAGCCATTCTGGCAGGTGTGAGGTGGGATCTCACTGTGGTTTTGATTTGTATTTCCCGGATGATAAGTGATGTTGAGCATTTTTTCATGTGTCTGTTGGCCATTTATATATTTTCTCTGGAAAAATGCCTGTTCAAAATCTTCTGCCCATTTCTTGACTGGAGATTTTGTCTTTTGGGTGTTGAGTTGCATACGTTCTCTGTAGATTTTGGACACCAGTGAGGCAGGTACTCTCATCATCACTGTTATTTTACAGGGAGAGAAATTGTCATAAAGGGCTAAGAAGCTGGGGCGCCAGGGTGGCTCAGTGGGTTAAGCCTCCGCCTCAGCCCAGGTCATGATCTCAGGGTCCTGGGATCGAGCCCCACATCAGGCTCTCTGCTCAGTGGTGAGCCTGCTTGTCGCACCCCCCCCCCCGACCTGCCTGCTGCTCTGCCTACTTGTGCTCTCTCTCCTTCTTTCAAATAAATAAATAAAATCTTAAAAAAAAAAAAAAAGGTTAAGAAACTTGCCTACAGCCGCATGGCTAATCACTGGTATTGTTGGAGTTGAGCCCAGGCAGTCCCACACCAGAGTGCGTACATACACTAGCCACCATGTTCCAATGCTCTCCCTATTACCCATGCCTCAGGCTGGCTCTTCCCAAGGATTTCATCTGGGAAAGCTAAGGAAGGGTGAAAATTCCTGATGCCCTCCAACCGCTATAGCTGATGGCATCCTTCCAACCATCTGCATTACACATAATGCAACCCCCTGGAACACCCATGATTCCTGTGCACTGTGGGGACAGAGGTCATGCATGTCCTGAACCCATGTTACAAGAGACCCCTCTACACACTGCACTGGCCCCATCACATGCACATCAGCTAGGCTGGGAGATTTAGGCAGAATCGTCTTTTCATTCTCTCTGTTTTGTGTTTTGCACAAATTGGTGCCTGGGTTTATTGCCTACCTGACCCTACCCGCACCCCCCCGCCCCCGTTACCAAGTGTAATGAAGAGTCCAAACCTAGAAAATAATATGTGGAGGGTTGACTCCAGTCCAGGAGCATGAAGCAGATCCACCCAGTCTTCTCCCACATGGAAGTAGGACTACCATCATTTCTATGTGTTGTTTGAAATAACCTTTGTGGTATTGTATCTGAATGGTAGAGCCTGATCCAGTCGGCTTTACTCTTACTGTTCCCCAGTAGGGTTCTAGAGGCTTGGGACTTCAAAACCAAAAGCAAACAACTAAAACAAGCAAATAAGAAATGCCGGAAGTGTGCCTTTTGCTACTTCTCCATCGTTATGATCTGTAGAGACTCTATGATTTTAAATTTGTGTGTGGAGAAGGTTATAGCCAGTGTAAACCAGAGTCATGAAATCTGGCTGCTCCTATGACCAGTGACTTTGAGGGCTGGCTATCTAATACCATATGGGTAGGAACTGGGGGTCAGTTCTCTACTAGCCAGGAGGGACTGATGAGCAACTTCACACCCCAAAGTACCTATTATGTCGCTGGTACCTGGGATGACCGTGTGTTCTAATGCCAGAGCACCCAGCTTCTGATCAGATAATAATGCTAATAAACATTTACCAAGCATTTACTATGTCCACACAAATTACACTAATGTCCAACCTAGTTCCGTGGCTTCCATGTCATCCATGTAGGGGATTCCTAGGAACCAGCCAGGCCAGGACAATGGAATTAATTCCAGTTGCTAACTCTGGGGATCCCAGTGGGGCCTATGGAAGACATGAAGGGTATCTACCCTCCATTTCTGGGACCTGATATGGCCAAAGATTACTGGAATTTGCTTTATCTAACAGAGTTATTTCTGTTTAATTTGCCTGTCCCAATATAACTTCAATAAAAGTAGTTTCTCAACTTTGGTGTTAGAACCACCTGGGGAGATTTTCGGTAACACCACACCCAAGCCACCCTCCAGGCTGATTAAAATAGAATGTCTGAGAAATGAAATCAGGTATTGGTATTTTTCAAAATCCCCCCCACCGCTCACCCAGGTAATGTCAGTGTGCATCCATTCTTCATAATTTTCCTCCTGAAAGTGACTTACAGTGCAGGGCACCCCACAGGACCTTTTAGGGCAGAGGCCTGTGGGCAGGGAACCGCAAATGTCCCTGGAGAGAGTATGCTGATCTGATTGAATTTAAAAAGGCAAGTTCCAATATGTTTGCTATAGGTCAAATCAGATATCAATTTTATAGGATCACTTAATACAAAGGACTTAGACGTGTTGAGGGCATTCCAGGATGGAAGTAAATCAGCCTCTGTCATATGATGGAGGTTGAACTTGGGCCTTGGCCCTGTTAGGGTCTGTAATCAAAGGAGTGAGACTGATACAAAGCGAAGGTCAAGCAAAGCTTTATTTCGCACCAAGCATCAAGAATCAAACTGACCGGTCAGGGCCGTCTCTTGCAAAGAGGCGACCCTTTCCAGCCTCACAGACTAACTTTTATAGAGGTAGTTTAGCTGGGCTATACACAGGTGGCCAATGAGATTGCAACACACAGAGAAAACTGCACAGTCATGCTAGGTCTGCCACACACAGAAAAAAACTGCTAGGTAACACGCAGGTGACCAATTGAATTTCAATTTACCCTAGTAGATATATGTGCACGCCACTGATTGGATGTCTTCACCTGGCCTGACCTGCCCTTGTATCTAGGCTTTGCAAATGACCCTTTCCTCTGGGAGGGGGAGGGTCAATCTAAGTTTACTGCATAAACAACAAAATGGCTCCCTCTGATTAAGTAGGCCCTTACATTCCCCCCTTTTCTTTGGAGATTAGTCAAATCCTTGACTTTTTAGCCAGTTCTATGTTATATTGAGCATGTAAGTCTAACATTTTTATCACTCTAATTTTCTCTTATGCAAATGACATTAGTGCACAGTCAGCTGATGAGTTAGCCATTCACTGCTTTGTATAAGCTTTTCCATTTTCCTAATTTCGTTCATCTAATCTCCCACCTATACTTTACATAAACAGGTAACAATAGGAAGAGCAATATACTAACAGGTAACAATAGGAGTAACAATAAACTCATAGTCTTTTGAGTCTAGCTTTATTCCACGGTCAGCGGGGTCCATTGGCTTCGGCTTCCATCTCTGGGGGACATCCTTGCCCTCAGCTCGTTTGACATGACCCGCATGAATCCAGGCCCTGATGCCTTTTACTTTTATTGCTGTGGGGGTGGTCAGGATGACAGTAAACGGTCCCTTCCAGCGAACCTCCAAGTTTCCCATTTGGTGGCAATGTATCCAAACCAAGTCCTGGGTTGGTAAGGATGTGGTTCCACCTCCATCTCTGTCTCAGTGTGGGCAGTGTGGATCCCTGCGTGGGTTCTTTTTAAGACAGACTGTAATGCCTGCAGTGACTGGAGTACAGACTTATCAGTCATTTCTGCTAGGGCAACCTCTTGTAGCTGAGGGCAGAGCGGGGGGATCTCCCAGACATTATTTCAAATGGAGTCATCTTGTTTAAGTAGGGTGCACATCGTGCCCTGAGGAGGGCGAAAGGAAGGAGATCCATCCATCCACCGCCAGTCTTCAGAACTAGCTTTGTCAAGGTCTCTTTAAGAGTCTGGTTCATTCTCTCTACTTGCCCGGAGCTCCGGGGCCAGTAGGCACAATGTAGTTTCCAATTAGTGCCCACAGCCTTGGCCAATGCCTGTGAGACTGAACTCACAAGTGCAGGGCCGTTGTCTGACCCGATCACGAGAGATAGCCCAAACCTAGGAATTATCTCTTCTAATAGCTTTTTGGCTACCACTCCTGCTGTCTCATGTTTGGTGGAAAAAAGCCTCTACCCAGCCTGAAAACATATCTACAAAAACTAACATATACTTGTGCCCATATTTTCTGGGTTTCATTTCTGTAAAATCTATTTCCCAATAAATTTCTGGTTCCTTACCTCTTTCTCTTTTCCTTCTTCCCATTCTAGTTCTTCTCACATTAACTGCCTGGCATTGAGCACATCTATCAACTATATCCTGAACCATACACCCTAATTTAGAAACCTGGAACTGCTTTCCTATAAGTTCCTTGAGTTTGCGTGTCCCCAAATGAGTATCCTGATGTATCTGGTCTACTAACTTCTTACCTAATCTCCGAGGAAGAATTAACTTTCCTGTTTTAGGCTTAGCCCAATCCCCTTCATGGTCTAATTTAGCCCATTTTTGTAAATATTTTAAATCTTCCTCTGGATAGTCCGGTTTTTCTGGTAGGGCTGGAGCCAGGAGTGTAACCAGCTCTTGCACTGTTTCTCAGGCTGCTTGCTTTGTGGCTTGATCTGCCAATTGGTTTCCTTTTGAAATCAGATCAGTCACCTTTTGGTGTCCCAGGCAATGCATAATGGCCACCTCTTTTGGGCCCCAAGTAGCCTGGAGGAAAGCCAATTATTTCTCCTCTGTTTTCAATTTCTTTTCCTTCTGCTGTTAATAGGCCCCTTTCTTTATTTTTTTAAAATGTTTTATTTATTTATTTGATAGACAGAGATTACAAGTAGGAAAGAGAGGCAGGCAAGGAGAGAGAGGAGGAAGCAGGCTCTCCGCGGAGCAGAGAGCCCGATGTGGGGCTCGATCCCAGGACCCTGGGATCATGACCTGAGCTGAAAGCAGAGGCTTTAACCCACTGAGCCACCCAGGTGCCCCGGCCCCTTTCTTTATAAATAGCCCCATGTATATGGAGAGTAGCAAAGGCATACCTGCTGTCCGTATATGTTGGCGGTTTTACCTTTGGCCATCTGCAGTGCCTTGGTGAGTGCAATCAGCTCCGCTTTTTGCGCCAATGTTCCATGTGGCAGGGCTGCCATCCAGAGTTCCTGCTCAGGGGAAACCACCACAGCCCCCACATACCTCTTTCCATCAACCATGTAGCTACTCCCGTCTGTGAAAAGAATCATCTCCACATCCGGAAGGGGAATGTCTCTGAGGTCTGGCCTTACTCCTGTGACTTGGGTTAGGACCTCCCCGCAGTCGTGTGAGTGGTCAGCCAGCTCCTCTGGCAGCAGCGTGGCTGGATTTAGCACCACCGGGGGCCGGAAGGTCACTCTTGGTTCATTGAGGAGGAGGGCCTGATACCCCGTAACTCGGGCATTCACCATCCATCGGTCCAGTGGAGTTCAGAGAAGGCCCTTGATAGTGTGAGTGGTGGTCAAGATGAGATTTTGACCCAAAGTCAATTTACTTGCATCCTTGACCAGGAGGGCCATGGCAGCAATTATGTGGAGGCAAGGGGGGAACCCAGTTGCTACTGGATCTAGTTTCTTACTAAGATAGGCTACTGGCCTTTGCCAAGGCCCCAGAGTCTGAGTCAAAACTCCTTTGGCCACCCCTGCTTTTCTATCCATATACAAGTGGAAGGGCTTGGTAACATCTGGGATGGCCAATGCTGGGGCACTCAGTAAGGCTGTTTGTAATTCCCAAAATGCTGTTTCTGCCTCTTGTAATGCCAAAACTTTCTCCTGTGCATCCCTGTTGTTAAACACCTTTTCTGCTATTCCCACTAACTCAGTCAGATTCTTCCCTTCAAATCCTTCAATTTTCTGAAGTTTCCTATATCTGGGGCTGACAGACTGGCAAAGCAAGATTGTCTAAACGAGCTATCGTGCAACTTCCCTAAAGTTTACCTCAGGTTGTCTAGCTTAGGTAAACAAACATTTAAAGACAATTAAATCTAGAATTTAACATCCATAAAGGTGTGTTATTAAAACATAATTCTTCTCTCTAAAATAACCCTCATTTCCAGAGATAGCCAAATCAGGACTAATTTATTTGAAAAACAAGTCCAGTTTTAACAAACTTGGTGTAATTATTTACATAAGCTCAGCAAGAACAGTGAGTGATCATATAAATCTTTTAGAATCTGCTTTGCTGGAACTTCTCATAGGGAATCTCTAGGTTGAACTTATAGTAGCCTCTCCAGACCAGAAGCCAAGCTACATACTTGCCATCAGACATGCCTGCAATACCTGTCAATTTGGGTGAATTCCTCTTCATGAGGTCCCCAAAGTATCCTGAGGCTCCTGCACCTGCCAGGAAGTAACATCCTTTACTCATCTGGTGAGGCTGCTGGGAACTCTGTAAGCAAGGTATCAGGCCAACAGTTCCAAAGGGCTTTATGGTTCCAGGTTTTATAAAGTCAACCTTAGTTCCTTTAATCTGTCTAGTCATATCTGAGTCTTTTCAAATATGACATTCCAGTCAAAGCCTTGGTAAAATAACCAGTGTTTCCAACAGTGTCCTGTTACAAGGAGAACAGATTCTTATTGAACTTATGCAAATGACTGATTGCCATGGAAGAAAGAATACTTGCTGAGACCTTATGGTTTCAGAGGGTTCAGATAGAGAGAAAGAGTTGAATATCTTGATTTGTTTACAAATGACTACTTTTACATCTCTGTAAGTTACAGATAACTTAAGAAAAAGTTTCCCTAGTCTGGAAGAGCAAACATCACAGAACAATTAATGTTTAAAATAAGACAAAACATCAAGAGATACAACATTACAATCTTTCAGTTCACCTAGTCCAGTGTTACCAATTCTGGCTAGTCGGAATGCAGCTTTTACTTCTGTAAATTCTTACCCATTTCAGTTTCAGGATTTCAACATATCAAAGACCTGTATCTGTCCTGAAAGTCTTTCCATATGAATTTCCTTTAAGGCGGAAGTCATTTTACAAGAGAATTCTTAGAAGGCAAATTTATGAATCAGTTAAGCACAAACCATGTTCACCAGCAGATTTCAAACACACAAACCCAGTTCCAGCAACCAATGCTCTAGCATTTTATCCCATTTGGTTAAGACCTAGATGTCCAACAAATTTAATTCCATTTCTCATTCAAGCAACCCTTCACAGTTTCAGGTTACCAAAGACTTTGAAAGCCACTTTAACAATTACCCATTAAAACCTTGAAACAGACAAATAACCATCTCCATTTCAGACGCCATGCTCTCCCTCCAGCAAGGGGGAGGAGCTAGGCAGTCCACGTTGGGCCAGAGAAGGCAAGGAATTCCCCGCAACAAAGGGAGTTTGGCAGCTGCTTGGGAATATTCCTTAAAGTCTCTGTCTCCAGTTAGACTAACCCCAGTTGACTCCAATCATAGCCCTTAACACACGAAATGAGTGAGGGAGAAGCCCCACATTTATTATGAGGAACAGAGAGATGAAAGTCAGAGTCCCCTTACTCTCTGCTTGCCCCATTCCTTCAAACACAACAAACAACACAACAGACTACAAAGAGACAAGACAAAGACAACTGCAAACCCAGCGGCCCTCATCCAGAGCCTGCCACGGGTGGGGGTTTCCCCAGCCCCCTACAGGCAGGGTTACCCGGCCCCCTACAGACGCTTGCCAGGTCGAGCCACAGAGCAGAACCAGACCCAGTGGCCCTTACCCAGCGGCTGCTGCTGGCGGGGGTTTTCCCGGCCCCCTACAGATGCTCGCCAAGACGAGCCACAGAACAGACCCAGACCCAGCGGCCCTCACCCGCTGGTGGGGGCTTTCCCAGCCCCCTACAGATGGGGGTTTCCGGGCCCCCTACAGACGCTTGCCGGGACAAGACACAGAACAGAACCAGACCCAGATGACCACCGGGGGGGGGGGGGGCTCGGATCCCTAGATGATCTACCAGAAGAAGGATTGGGCATCCCCACATCCTCTCCAGCCCTGGGGAGCATGGCTGCAATCCAGCTTCTCCCCGGTGGGCCATACCCTGGAGCTCTGTAACCAGACAGACAGGATCCTGTGATCTTACCTCTGGAGGCTTTTCCCAGAAATTCTGATGCTGGCTCAGTTCTCGTCGTTTGATCCCGGACGAGCCCCCAATGTTAGGTTCCATAATCAAAGGAGCGAGACTGATACAAAGCGAAGGTCAAGCAAAGCTTTATTTCGCACCAAGCATCAAGAATCAAACTGACCGGTCAGGGCCATCTCTTGCAAAGAGGCGACCCTTTCCAGCCTCACAGACTAACTTTTATAGAGGTGGTTTAGCTGGGCTATACACAGGTGGCCAATGAGATTGCAATACGCAGAGAAAACTGCACAGTCATGCTAGGTCTGCCACACACAGAAAAAAAACCTGCTAGGTAACACGCAGGTGGCCAATTGAATTTCAATTTACCCTAGTAGATATATGTGTGCCCCACTGATTGGATGTCTTCACCTGGCCTGACCCGCCCTTGTATCTAGGCTTTGCAAGTGAGTTCCTCTGGGAGGGGCAGGGTCAATCTAAGTTCACTGCATAGGGTCAATCTAAGGTTACTGCATAAACAACAAAATGGCTCCCTCTGATTCAGTAGGCCCTTACATTGGCCCCAAATAGCTATTAGCTGCCCTTTGGTTACCCTTGAACTTTAAGAAAATACACACCTAATGTGAAAATCTGGTTTGAGTTATGCTATGGGATCAAGGAAGAGTCTAAGGGTGGGCTGGTAAAAGAGGAGCAATGACCTTTTTTAGGATGACACGGTAGCTGGGCACTGCAGGAGCAAGTCAGCAGTAGCATGAACAGAGATCACAGGCAGGGCAATGGCCAGCATCCAGAGCCCATGGAGGCAGAAATATGGTGATGTCAGAGACTGACTAGCACCTTGGTGAATCCCCCTGCCCTGGAGACTGCCCAAGTCCCCATCACCACTGAAAGTGAGGCTGGAGTTTCTATATGAAGGTGGGGGAGAGAGACGGGCAAAGAGGCATTATAATTTGGACACTGATAATAGCCTGTACCGATGAGCAGATGAAGGCTACTGCATATTGGCAAAATCTAATAGTTCAGGAGTGTACCTCAAGCCCTACTCCCAATTTCCCATTAACACAAAGCCCCATTCCCAACATATGTAAGTTTCTCTTTGGCCTTAAGTGCTGGCTAGACATCTTTCTGGTTGCTACAGGGAAGAAAGTATATGAGTGTTCTCTCCCAACAAAGTATCCTGGGGAGCAGAGCTCTAAGACATCATATGCAATACATATTATATTAGATAGCATATCTAATATAATTATATCATATATTATATATTATATTAGGTAGTAACTTCTTTGAATAAAAGGCTGTTCCCTGGCCAGCGCATTCATCACTAGCAATGACCAAATAAAACTTGCGCTTGTCATAATCCATCTTATTGTTGAACTATTTGCCTCTAGCCCCCCAGAAATAAAACAATGGGGGGGGAGCCAATAACCTCTACTGAGAGAAACAGTGTCATTTTGAAACATCTGTAACATACCTATTTACCTTTTTCAAAATCTTTTTTTTTTTCCTTTTTCAAAATCTTTACCAGCAGAGTCACACTATCCCTCTAGTCATAATTTCGAGCACGTTGTCTCCATAGTGATGATTCAGGCTCCCGTTGCCATGGCAATCATTCTATGACTTCCATCAATCCTTCCCCTCCTTCCCGTTACCATCGTCAATTCTGCAATCCAGGCCGTTACTCTGTCTTCAATACCTAGCACTGGACCTGACAAATAATAGGTGGTCAGTGTATTAAAATAGCTCTTACCTGATATGTCCATCTCCAGGCTTTGTCCTGTGGGTTTTTATGTTTTATCTTCTTTTTCTTTTCCTTTACTGGAATGTTTAAATTGCCAAACCAAACACATCCTCATTTTAGACAACTAAAACAATATAGATGCCTGCAAAGTTAAAGTAAACATTCCTCTTCTTACCAAAATAAATTCTGGCTGGGTCAAAGATTTAAAATTTAAAAAACTATGAAAGTTCTAGAAGAATTTATAATTTGTGATCAGCAAGATCATTTTCAGCCAGAACAAACTCCAGAAGCCATCCGGAAACAAAATTATTATATTTGACCATGTAAACATTTCTAAAGCTGCATGGGGGGAAATGCCATAAACAAAGCTAAAAGACTAATGAAAAACTGGGGAATGTATTTATAAAGAAAATGGTAAAAAGTTAAACTTCCTTAGTTATCAAGGAGTTCATAGGAATCAGTATGAAAAAGATGACCAAGCCAGGAGAAAAATGGTCAAAAGAAACAAATGTTTGCAGAAAAAAAGGAGTGATAGTCCAGAAGGCAAATGACAAGGTGTACAGCCTCACTCATAAATAAGTGCAAAAAAGCTACAGTGAATAAAGAGATAAGATTGTTGTTTCACTCATCTGATTGGCAGATATCGATGTTTAATGATGATTACTTCTGCAAGACTGAGGGGAAAATGAGCACGCTCATAAATTGTTGGGGGAAAATGGCTATTGGTGCATTCTTTTTGGAGGATACTTGGACAAGTATCTGTCAGAACCAAAAATGCCCATCTCCTTTTACCATTAATCCTTCTGCCTTAAATTTACCCAATATATATAGTTACAAGTGTTTAACAAAATGTATGTACTAGAATGTTTATTGCTACATTGTTTTGAGGCAGCAAAATATTGGAAGCATTCAGTATTCAAAAATAGGATTCAAGTCAACAAAATTACAGTAAATCCATATGATGAATAAGGATGCCCCTAAGAAAAGAATAAGATAGTTCTATATCCTCAAGGATCAAAACAATAAGTTGCAGAACACTGTGTAACATTTTTACGAGAATAGACAGATATAGATGTATATATGTATATATATATCTGTGTATATATATATATGACATGAATATGTGCATTAAAATATTTTTGGCAATAAATTACAGGAAACAGTTATCAGTGGGATGTGAGCTGGTGTGAAGAAAGGGAAAGAAACTTTCATTTTATATCTTTTACTTGATACATTTTCTGTCTTATTCATGTTTCATATATGACATTTAAAAAACTGACAGCAGGAGTTTCCTTTTCTCTACTCCAACTGCAATACCCAGAGATACTTTTTATATTCCATATTTTTTCTCTGTGTAGACAAGAAAGATACAAATATGCATTTTTGCATATGCACAATTACAGGGTTTTGTTCTTACCCAAATGGGATCTATATAGTTCTGCAATTTGCTTTTCTTAATTTATATGTCATTCACATCCTTCCATGTAAAGACATTCTGCATAAAATTTCGTAGCTAAGTAGCTGCCCACACTGTCTGATTCATTGATTGAGCCCATGTGCTTTAAACACCGAACAGATGCCAGGCCTGCAGCCAGGCAATTGAGGAGGCAACATTGAATCAAACACAGTCCCAGAGGAGATGAATGAGTAAATGCCTATGGTCAGGGTGTTCAGAGCAGTGAGGACCTACCTCACCCAGTTTGGTATTCAGTGGACCTCCCAGCCTGGGAGAGTGTAGAAGTCTGTTCTGTGTTTTCCTCAAGCACCATAGAAGTGCATGGACAGACTTGTCTTCATTCTACAGTGTGTGTGTGTAGACTTTCTTACAGCAGACTTAGGTTCACAGCAAAACTGAGCAGAATATACTGTTTCCAAATACTCCTTGCCCCCATATGTACAAAATGCCCCCGATCTCGGCATTAGAAAGGTACGTTTGTAAGAGTGTACTTGGCCTTATTGGCCAAGGTCCATAGTTGACATTAGGGTTCACTCTTAGTGTTGTACATCCTGTGGGTTTTAAGAAATGTATAATGACATGCATCCATCATTATGGTGCTATACAGAAGAGTTTCACTGCCTTCAAAGTCCTCTGTGTGCTGCCCATTCATCCCCTCCCTACCTCTTAATACTCGGCAACCCCTGATCTTTCTTCTGTCTTCATAGTTTTGCCTGTTCCAGAATGTTATATAATAGGGATCTACGGTATGTAGCATTTTTGGATTGGCTTCTTTCATTTAGAAATATTCATTCAAGTTCCTAAATATCTTCCCATGGCTTGCTAGCTCATTTCTTGTTAGTGCTGAGTGATACTCCGTTGTCTGGATGCGTTTACTTATCCATTCCCCTGCTGAAGTATATCTTGGTTGTGTCCAAGTTTTAACAATTATGAATAAAGCTGCTGGAAATATGTATGTGAAGATTTTTGTGTGAAAATAAGTTTTTAGTTCCTTTGGGTAAATATCAAGGACTATAATCGTTGGGTTATAGGTAAGATTATGTTTAGTTTTGTAAAAAACCATCAAACTTCAAAAGTGGCATAGTGTGGTGTTTTTTCGAAATGACTTAGTCTCACCCCGAGTGCTCTCTACATGAGGTGTGCCTTCAGAGACTCTAGAAAACTTTCCTGCTTGACCAGTGTTTTCTCTCTAACTGAAGATGTCTCTCCCTCTGCCCTTATGTGTCATCTTCTTGGTTTGAGACTTTGAACTCTGTCAAAATGCAAACCCCTATATGATTAGTAACAATTTTCATTGTCATCTATTTAGCTGTACCTTGACGAGGAATAAACATTCTGAAAGTGTTTTGATAAAGCAACATGGAGTGGAGGTCAAGGGGAAGAACAGTGTCCATAACTGGTCCATATCCTTCCTCTCCTAGGAGTGTTTGCTGTATCCGGGGAGAGATCTGTCCAATCTAGTAAGTGGGGAAAGAGCTCATGGTGAAGAGGAAGAGTTCGTGTCCTTGGGGAGCTCACCACCCCGGCATGTACAAACAACTTCGATATAACATGGTAAATACTATAATTGCAAAAAACCATTTATAGTTGATTTTCAAATCGTCTGCCTACCTGTCAGAGAAAGTGTCAAATCACGTGTGGCTGGCTCTGAGGCAGAAAATACGGTTCATGCTAACAGAGAAATAAAAACACCACAGAAGTTCAGTGGCGGGATGCCCGGGTGGCCCAGTCGGTTAGGCATCTGCCTTTGGCTCCCATTGTGACCCCAGGGTCCTGGGATCGAGTCCCACACTGGGCTCCCTACTCTGTGGAGAGCCTGCTTCTCATTCTCCCTCTGCCCCCCCCCCTCTCTCTCTCTGTCTCTCATGAATAAAATAAAATCTTAAAAAAAATAAAAGTTCAATGGTGAGCATGACTGACTCAGCCTGGAGGGTCTGAGAAGTCTTCACACAGGAGGTAAAATACGCCACCATATGCGGGATTTTTCCTAGCACAGGGAGAGACAGAGCTTTTAAAGCAGACAAGTCAGTATGTGCAAAGGTGGAAGTGGGAAAGGGTATGGTCTGCTCGGAGAGAGAACAAGTGGTTCAGGGTAGTGGGAGGAAAAGTCTGCTGGTGGCAGGAAAGGGCGTTGGTAGGAAAAAGGATTAAATGTGGCAGCATGTAAAGGACTTTCACGTGGAATTTCACAAGGAAATTGACCTGGTACAGTAGGCCTGTGCTGTCCAGTAGGAGAGCCACTGACCACATATGACCCTTGAGTACATGAAATGTGGCTAGAGAACTGAGGGGCAGAATTTTTAAAATTTATAAATGAAAACAGTCTAAAATAAATGGCGGTAGATTGCATGTTGATTATATTTTAGATATGCTGGTTTAAATTAAAATTAATTTCACTTATTTCATTTTACTTTTAAAAATGAGGGTAGGGGTGCCTAGATAGCTCAGTTGGTTGAGCCTCTAACTCATGATTTTGGCTTAGGACACGATCTCAGTTATCATGAGATCAAGCCCTGAGCCAGGCTCCTTTCTCAGCACAGTGTCTGCTTAGACTTTCTCTCCCTTTCCCTCTGGCCCTCTCCCCTCTCCCCCGACTCTGTCTCAAATAGATAAATAAATCTTTTTTTTTTTTTTTAATGAGGCTACTAGAACCTTTAAAATTACATATTCAGCTCATGTAGTATTTATTTTGGACAGGGTTGCTATAGACAATTGGGAACCATTGAGAGTTTTTGAGAGAGAAAAGAACGTGACCGAATTGGGGTTTTATAATTACAAGAGGAGTGAAGGATGGCTTGGTGGGAGAGTTCACCCAGGAGTAAGGTGAATAACCAGTTAGAAGGCTATTGCCGTAGTTCACTTAAGAGCCAGTAAGGACCTAATAAATAAGGTAGTAGCAATGGAAGTGGGGGGCTATATTGAAAATATATTTAGAAAAGAAAGTTAGCAAGGCTTAGTAATGGCTCTAGGGGTGTGTTGTGCAATAAAGAATTTAACTTTTGTTCCTGGTTCCTGGGAGGTAACCTCAGAATTCTGGGAATCTGGGGCACCTGGGTGGCTCAGTGGGTTAAGTCTCTGCCTTCAGCTCAGGTCATGATCTCAGGGTCCTGGGATCGAGTCCCACATCGGGCTCTCTGCTTGGCGGGGAGCCTGCTTCCTCCTCTCTCTCTGTCTGCCTCTCTGCCTACTTGTGATTTCTCTCTGTCAAATAAATAAAATCTTAAAAAAAAATTCTGGGAATCTCCCAAGTGATAGGAGTATCTTTGTTATTCATGGTGGACCCCTTGGACCACACCTGAGTTACGCTAATGAGGTGACTCCTGGTGGGCCCTTAGGTAGTCTGAGGATGGGGGCTGGCCATGCCAGAAAGACCGATCATAAGAGTGAGGTTTTGGGGCTTTGAGCTAAGTGATACCAGCCAGACCTCCCACCTTGGGGAGAGATGGAGGGCTAGAGATAGAGGTCAGTCATGTGGCCAGTGACTCAAGCTCCTGTACAATAAAGCCCTAAAAAAACTCTGGACACTGAGGCCTGAGTGACCTTCCTGCACACAGATGGGCTGGAAGGATGTTGTGTCCTGAAGACACAGAAACTTCACATTTGGGACCCTCCCGGACCTTGTACTGTGGTCTCTTTGGGGGACTTGTCCTGATATGTATCCTATATAGTAAACTATAATTAGAAGTATAACACTTTCCTGAGTTCGGTGAGTCATTCTAGTGAATTATCAAACCAGAAGGGGTTATGGAAAACCCCTCAATTTTTACCCAGTTGTGGTTGGCATCTGAAAGTGAGAGTAGTCCTATGGGAGGATGGGCCCTTAACCTGTGGAAGTTAACCGAACTCTGTCCAGCTAGTGTCAGGGTTGCATGGCAGGGTGAAAGAGAACAGGTTGAGGATGGCTCCACAGTTTCTAACTTAAACATGAAGGGAACTCAGTAGGAGATGCAGGTCTGAGTCAGAGCCGGGGAGGACGGACTGAGCCCTATTCCTGTCAACTTTGAGGAGTCCCTTGTCTTCAGGGTTGAGATGTCTAGGAAGCTACACCGTTGGAATTCAGGAGAGAATCTGGACCACAGAAGAAGATTCAGGAGTGCCCCATATACAGGATATTGAAGTAGTAATTTTTCTGCCTTCGTGTCCTCTAAAACCCTTGCTCCTTCCATCCACTGCCCTCCGGCTAGACATATCTTCTGTGCCTTTGCCTTTTCTACCAAAACTCCACCCAAGGGACTCCTCCCTCTTCATGCTCTTCCCAGTCTGGCCTGAGGTGATCCCTAAAACTGTCTTCCCACCCAACTATGGATCTGATGATCCGGCGAGGGTAGCTAACCAGGTGTCTCGAAGCACATCCCCACCCCGGCATGCCGTTCACTTCTAACCTCCCTGATGTTCATCTGATAACCTGCTCCGTGACTCTTGCCCTTCTCACCTTGTCCCCTGGATGGGGAGGGCACAACTTGGAACCTTCGCAAGGTGGTTCGTCTTATCTCTTATACGTTATATAACACGGTGAGATAGTTCATTATTTTAAATATTTAAAAGTACTCTCTACACCCAATATGGGGCTCCAACTCATAACCCTGAAATGAAGAGTCACACACTCCACCAACTGAGCCAGCCAGGCACCCCCAGAATCTGAATTTTTAACAAGATCATTAGGTGATTCGAATGCACAGTAAAGTTTGAGAAGCACTGCTCAGGGAACTTCGGGTAGTTTCGTGAAACACTATTATGATTCCAGGGAAATTAAACTTCAATCCCATTGTACACACTGGCTGCTTGGTGAAGACTCTCCATGTCGTGGTGAGCATTTCTAATGAGCTGGTGGACAGAAGAGTCTCCCTCTGGCTCAAGCACATTCTCCCACCTCAGAAATAGAGAAGAATCTCAAGAGAGGGACCTTCGCTCAGCACAATGGTGCAGAGATGGACTGTGCATTCAGGGTGGCCCTGAGCAAAGTGGACCCAGTTTCTTGATGCTTCAATTTCTTGGAATGGAGTTTGGGGAAGAAATGTGGCCCATGAGCAACAAGACCCACCCATCACTGCCTGAACGTCAGGACTGTTTTAGAGCCCAGTGCATTCCCTCTTTTGATGGCTTAAGAAAACACCTTTGCCTGGATTCAGAATTCAGATTTTCTTTCTTTGGGTTTCAGCTTTTAATGGTTTTGCCTGGGATTTTGATGTGTATCTTCTTTCGAATTAAGTGCCTTCAGACTTGGGTCTTAATGGTTTGGTTTGCTACTTGGGACTGGATTATATTGTAATTATCCTATGACTCTGGGAACCAGGAGCTCATGGAAAGTGCACTGATTAAGAAATGTGGGTTATATCGGGGTGCCTGGGTGGCTCAGTGGGTTAAGCCTCTGCCTTTGGCTCAGGTCATGACCCCAGGTTCCTGGGATTGAGCCCCGCATCTGGCTCTCTGCTCAGCAGGGAGCCTGCTTCTTCCTCTTTCTCTCTGCCTGCCTCTCTTCCTACTTGTGATCTCAGTCTGTCAAATAGATGAATAAAAATCTTTTAAAAAATAAAGAAATGTGGGTTATAGTTCCTTGCTGTGCCCCTATATTAATTTCCTGTGGCTGCACTAATAATACCTCACCTCAATTTGAAGACTTAAAACAACAGAAATTTGTTCTCCCGCAGTTCCAGAGGATAGAAGTTGGAAATCAGTCTGTCTGCAGGATGTGCTCCCTCTGAAAGTTCTAGAGAGGAATGCTTCCTTGACTTCCATAACTGGTGGCCCTCAGTGTTCCTTGGCTTTGGGCTAAGTAACTCCAATCTCTGCCTCTTGTCTTCAGGTGGCCTTCTCTATCTCTCTGTGTCTTCTCTTCTAAGGACATTTGTCATTGGATTTGGGTCCACCAGAGTCCAGGATGATCTCATCTTGAGATCTTTAACTTCATTATGGCTTCAAAGATTTTTTTCCCCAAATAGAGTTACATTCATAGATCCTTGTAGTTAAGACATAAGCAGATTCTGGGGGGAGCCATCCGTCAATACACTACAGACCCAAGCAAGCTGTGTGGCTCTGGATGGGACCCCTAAGGCTCAGGTGTCTCATCTATGAGATCTTTTAACTCTAGTGCTGATATTTGATGACTCCCAGAGTCATTTACTTGAGAGCTCTGTCCCTGGGCAGAATAGGACAAATGACGAAAACACTCTCGAGTACTTCTATTTTTTAAAGTTATCTTTTAAAATCTTTTAATCCTATGGTTTTCTGTTTTTACATTGATTAACTAAGCAAATATTTGACCAGAGCACAATTCTCAGCAAGGTGTTGGAATGCAGTGATGAACAAAATAGTGAGATTCCTGCCCTCATGGAGCTTACATTCCATTAAGCTCATATTTTATGCTATCAGAGAAGAGAGGCGATAAAGAAGTAACAAATTCTCAAGCTAATGAGATAGCACCATGTACCATAAGGAAATAGGGTGATGGAGAGAGGTACCATATAGGCTGACCAGGAGGTCTGGTCTCTGGCTTCGGGAAGACCATGGTCTTCCATTGGTCTGTGCTGCTGAGACCCCCCCCTAGAGTGCTGTGTCCATTCTGGGCACCGCATGTGGTCCAAGTCAAACAGGTCCATTAAAGACCATCTTGGACTACACCATGTGTAAAAGAAGTCCAAACATGGCTCCAAATCACTTGAAAAATAATAAGCACTGGGTGTTATATACAACTGATCCATCACTGAACTCCACCTCTGAAGCCAACAACACACTATATGTCAATTAATTGAACGTAAATTAAGTTCAATTTAATTTAAAAATTGTCAGAGGAAAAAAATGTAGATCTTCACTCTAGGTTTTCTGGAAGTCACAATACAGATGTTTAGATAAAAAATTCACGGGAAGAAAAATTCTCAAACATTCTCATGTGTTGCCGCCAAGTTCCATACACCTGCCAGCCTCAGCTTTTCCTCTCTCTGTTGCTGTCCTTTCATACCCTCCACCCCAGTGCTGGCTCACGAGGACCCCTTCAAAAAGCCTGACCTGTCCACGTCTGCCCCTTTCCTACTGCCCGCTGGTCAGTGTGTTTCCCTCTGATTTCTCCTCCCGCAACAAGTAGCCTGTTCAGTACAAATGGAGCCTCTCATCCCAGTGCGCATCCTTTAAGATGACCATGGAGAGAAAATGCATGAGATATTTACAGGGACTCAGTAGGCTAGTCCCAACATTCCCTCACATTTATTTCATTCTTACTATGCGCCATAGCCTGTGCTACTCTGTGAAGCAGACAGTGTTCTTATCCTCATTCAAAAATGGGGAAACCAAGGCTCAGAAAGGCCCTACTCCCTGTCTAAATTCACAGAGCTGTAAAGTGGCAAAGAGAGAATTTGAATGGAAGAAGCATGACTGGGGGCTCCGGTGAACTCACTGGGACTGGTGAGGCCATCAGCACTGCCGGGAAAAGCAGGTGGAAGGACAGGCCCTTGGCTTTGGGAGCCACATAGGTAAAGCTAAGTTACCGGTACTCTGTGATCAAACTCCCAGTTTATTCCTAAGGTTAAATATAGAAGTTGCTTGTTTTCTATTTCCCTTCCTTCTTTGTTCAATTGTCAACTCTCATTTTTAGAATTCAGTATGCCAACATCTTCCTGAAGAAATACAAAATGAGACGTGGCGATACCTACAGGAGATTTAGAATCAGAACTGAAGCTCTGGTAGCTTCATAGCTTCGCCTGGTTTCTTTGGCGACTCCCATCCCTAGCAATTAGAGTTGACGGCTTGGGGTACACTCTGAGGCCAGGGAGGGTTCAGACTCTGTGTTCAATGCAAACTAACTGGGGGGGTGCCCAAAGGCTTCACGACCCCTGAGTTTGTTAGGTTCTTGGCAGCGGTACCTACGATAGGGAGTAAACCCTGCTCTCTTCCTCTTGGGGAGAAGTAGCTGACCCCAGCCCATGTCAATAGGGCAATCATTGGTGCCCCAGGGTTATCACAAAGGTTAGGTAAGACCTACTCCTGACAGTCCCTCTCCATAGTCAACGGGGAACAGCTTTTGGACAAGGTTCTTATTCATAGAATGATGACCAAGAAAGCAGCCCACCCAGGTTGGGCCTCCCTAGAGAGCCGGTGTGGCTTATAATACTGGCTTACTCTTGCCAGTTCTCTCCCCACACCCCCCGCATTCTGGACTCAGGCTCCTTTTGACCTCTATGGCACAATCCCGATTTGTTTTTTATATTCAAGGCCTGGTATCTGAAAACGTTACAACCCTGACTTACAAAAGAAAGACAGTCTTAGAATCCTTTGTGATCATTCTCCAGACCAAAAGACTGGCTTCCTATGACCCAGAAACCAGGGCCAAAAGCGTTTTTCTTTCACTGCTTTCTGCCGGGCTCCCTACAGGGCAACATGGACCCATCCTTCCAGACACCGCATTTGCATCACCATAATAAAGTCACCGATCCTCACGTGACATCATTGACACAGCAGTGTTGTCCTGTGGGTCCTTTTGATATTAGAAGGGGATTTTCCTCTTGGTGCCAGAGAGACTTCAGCTCTAGTTTTCTTTCTTCTCATGGATGCAAAGATCTCTTCTCCCTCAGGCTAAGGCTGCACAACTCTCTTTCCCCCACTGCACAGATCGGGAGGAAGCTGAAGTGCACGAACATAACCTCCTGTCCTTCCCAAGAGAACTTGATCCCTCCCCACCCCCTCCCCGTGTCATCCACTACTCACCGCCCCCCCACCCCCGGCAGCAGGCATGACTCCGAGGACAGTGACTCCAACTCTAGCACTTGCTCATTTGAGGCAATCAGAGCATGGCAGACCTAAGACGACAATTCAGGCCAGTAGAAAGGGTTTGTATTAAATCCTAGAAGGAATGGCTTCTCTTAATTTCCCTTAGGGTGTGAGCAGAAAAATCCATTGTCCCAGTTGCTGACCACAAAAGGAATCAGCTTTAGGATGAAGCTTCAAGGATGGCAAAGAGCAGAGTCAGAAAGAGATCATCGATAACATAAATTTCAGCCATGGAAACAACCGGTTGTTGTGACCCATTCTACATTTTGTTGACTAGTGAACGTGCTCGTCGTTTTTACCAGTGTGTGTCAAGATTTCTGGTTTTGTTGTTGTTCTGTTGTTTGGGTTTGGGGTTTGTTGGTTCATTGGTTTGTTTCCTTGTGAAAAGGTCCCACTCTGCCCTGTACTTCAGTCTTGTCCCACCTCAGGAAATCTGTCACTGTCTCATCAGTTATTCAAGTCAGAGACCCGGGAATCAGATCTGTTTTTACTCCTCCTGCATCATCTCTAGAACTTAATCAGTCAGAAAGCCTATTAATTCTAACCTCCAAAATATCTTCATCCTCCATTCTATACCTCCCTCTCCAGTGCCAACATCTTATTCCGTTGTCTCTCACGTAAAATCTGCAGTGGGTCTACCTGGTTTCCCTTCTCTCTGGCTGGCCTTCCTATAATCTGCCATCCAGGCAGAACTCAGAATGATCTTCTTAAAGCATAGGTCATGTTATTCATCTGAAAACTTTCTAGTGCTTTCTCCCTTAGAAAAAATCCAAGTATCTCATAATTATAGGAAAGACGTACCAGTCTAATAAAAATCTCAAATAAAAGTTCGTTTCTCTTTCACACACAGATAATCCTGCCCCATGAGGCTATTTGGAGACCCAGTTCCCTTCCATCTTCTTGTTCCCCCTTCCACAGGCTCGCATTCTGTCTTCATTTGCAAGGTCGGTCCCTCAAGGGAAGGGGAAAGAGACGAAGTTAAAGATGAGCACTTTCCCTTCAACCAAGCGAGGTGGGTGTCGTGCCCATCTCTTTTGTTCGTATTCCACGGGCAATGACTTTGGTGGTATGGCCGCACCTCACCACAGAGAAGTCCGGGAAGCTTAGTGTCTGGCTAAGTGCTCCCGTAAAACTCTTTTGCCAAGGAAGAAAAGGAAGAAGATTTGGGGAGGGTGACCAGCAGTGTGCTGTACTTGGCCTTCAAGGCTTAGATGGCCTGGCCCCTGCAGCTCCTGAATCAGCCCTCCTACCTCTTTCCTAGTTCACTGAGGATGAGCTGCGGTGGCTTCCTTTCTGCTCCTCGAACATCCTGAAGTCATTCCTGCCTTAAACCCTTTGTACACGCTCACTCGCTCTCCGTCAGCCTGGAAACTTCCCCGGCGATCCTCACAGCTGGGCCTTCTGAATCCCCAGGTAGCAGCGGGGAGTCTCTTCCTCTGAGAGACCTTCCTTCTCTAACCGCCCTTCCAGAACCGTCCCACCTCTTCGCCGTCAGTGGCTATGACTCTGCTGCATTTTCTTCGCAACGCGTGAGATCATTTACTTGTTTTTATACTGGCCGTCTCCCTCCCTGGACTTCTCACTGGAGTTCCATGAAGTTAGCGGCTTTGTTTCTCTTGTTCTTGTTTACTGAGGTTACAACCTCAGAATATTGTAGAGACATGGTAGGTGCCCAAACAATCCTTTTAAGAGTAACTTGAGGGGCGCCTGGGTGGCTCAGTCGATTAAGTGTCTGCCTTTGGCTCAGGTCGTGGTCCCAGGGTCCCACATTGGGCTCCCCACTCAGCACAGAGACTGGTTCTCCCTCTCGCTCTGCCCCTCCCTCCCCCCACCCGTGGTGCTCTATCAAGCGCTCTCTCTTTCTCACTCTCTCAGATAAATGAATAAGATCTTTTTTTTTTTTAAAGTAGATTGAATGAAAAGATTCTAGGCAATATCTCCCCATCTCATCTCTGTGCAACTATCTTTCAGATCAACACTTAAGACTTTGCGTTTTTCCCTTCTACTTTTATTTTGTTAGATTTGGCCCACTTGCCTGAATCTATAGATCCCTCCTGGGATTTGATTTTGGACCTGCCCACTCCCTGGCCTAGGATCAGGACCTGCGGGGCCTCCCAGCCTCTCATGCAAGTTGCCGTCGGCCTCTCGCTCTGTGTTAATGGGCACTCACCATTCCCAGGGTCTTTGTGTTTCCTTTTCATTTCATCTCCCTCTTGAATATGTGTTCCCACAATCTCTACGCTGGTTACAAGCAGGGATTGTGTGTCTTGAGAGGTGATCAACCCCTCAAGATCAACCCCTCACATTCAGGAGATGTGAGTGCCAGCTCCAGTGCCACTTTGCCAGAGTCATTCCCCTTCTTGTGGTCTTCATCTTTAGAAGGGAAAAATGCCTTCTCTGCTTGCCTCACAAAACTGTTACAAGGATCAGATAATCACATATATAAACGTGCCAAGGAATGGTCCCAAATTCTATTGAAATGGAAGGTAGTACCCCAGGAAGGCCAAGGCTGATGAAGGAGTCAGGGAGACACTACAATGTGGAAGACTGCTGGGGAGCCCGTCTCCAAAATCACCAGCTCCCCCCACCCCATTTTCTGTACACAGTAGGGTGTCTTCGCCTTTTTCCTCCAGTTTTTATGTCAAGTATGGAGACACCCCCTCAGAGAAGACATCAAAAAATCCCTTTGTGCAAGATGACAAAAGGATGGCCTTGATAAAAAGGGAGCCAGTGTACCCCAGGGCCTTATCACTGCGCGTGTTGAAGTTTCTCCAAAATTGCCAAAGAGGATTGCACTCATAACTACAATAACAACAAATCCTTAGAATCTTCTTTTCATATGTTCGTTCCTCAAGAGCTCAAATAAATGACGGTTATACCCCAAATCTGTGTGTGTTTAACTCTCCAAATCCTCGAGCTCATCCTGACCATTCTCCTTTGTGCTCTTCTCTCTGACACTCTGGTCCTTCTGTGTGAACCAGTGAAGCCAGGCCTGGGTCCCCTGCGTTCTTCCCTCACCCGTTACCTTGTCGGATACTGGAAATTGCAGGCACTGAGCTGGCTGTTGACAAATGGGCGCACGCTGCAAGAGAAGGAGGTTGAAGAGTGCTCGTAACACTGGTGTTTCCTACCTATTATATTGATCTGTTGCCTTTTAGATGAAAAGAAACTGAGGCCCAGACACAGTGCCGAGGAAGGGAACAGACACCGGGACTACAGCAGGCACAGAGTTTGAGCCTATTTTCAGTTGTTCATGCTTCCTCCTCCCCATGACCTGGAGAGGGTGTCCTCCAAGCCCCCCAGCTGTCTAATCCTCATGTCTCTATTTTGTAGACGTAGCTTCTACTCTTGTGTGGCATAGTAATCCCTAGTCTAGCCCTTGGTGAAAACGCTGCGAATGGCTTATCTATGGGCCAGTTGCCTCCTTTGTGTCTCACCCGCGGCCTCTTCAGTACCATCCGCAGATGTGAATCCTCAGCCGAACTGAGCGCCGAGGTTAGCGGCCAGCACAGGGCACCTCGGGTGTTCCTACCCCCCAAATCTTCAGCCTCTCACCTGGCTTATAAGTGAAAACAGTCCCCAGCTCCCGCCCTCCAAGCCTGCTAGCTTATATGGCATTGTGAAAGAGAACAGGTTTTTTTTGTTTTGTTTTTTGGTTTTTGGTTTTGTTTTGTTTTTTTTGTTTTTTTTTTTGCAAATCTCTTTCAAACGTTTTCCAAGCTCTGCTCTAGCATACAGCAAAGACGAAAGCCCCCAAGTGACTGGGATCATTTGTCCTGGCTGAGAGCGTCCTGGAGGTGTAGGGGTCTGGGCACATTCAGCCACACGGCAGTGACTGGCCTCCAGCCCTCCCGAGGTCAGAGCTTTCAGAACGTCAGAAATGATCCTGCTCTGGTTTAGCGGAGCTAACACGGGGCAGCCTACGGCGCTCCATACGCCATAGAATCTGAAGGACACAGAACATGTGCAAAGCACTCGCGTTGCTGTGGGTGGACACGCACAAAAGAGATCAGAGTGCAGTACTGTGTTGAAGGCAGTGACGGGTTGAACAGTTCTGGGGAGGATGAAACGGGGGCTCTTAGCTCAGCGTGGTGAGAGGATGAAACGGGGGCTCTTAGCTCAGCTGGGCTCCCTGGAGGACCGTCTGACACCCAAGCTGAACCCTAAAGCGTGCATAAGAAAATGCACAGAGAGAAGACATTCTGCTATACAGGCACAAGCAAAACCACACGGTGTGTTCAGATGCGACCAATGGTTCTGCATCCGCAGAAGCAGACACAGGCCCTCGGGCTGCAGTGGCAGGAAGGGCGGTGGGGAGGGGGACGGATCGCAGAGACCCTTGTATAGGTTCTCAGGCCTTGGTTTTGTGTCCCAAAGACCATGGGGAGCCAGAAAAGTTTTCAGCAGGGAGGGACAAGGTCAGACTTTATTAGTCTTGCCACGCATGTTAATTTTGAGTGAACTCTTTGTTATTTGAGTTTTCTGGTTAGGAAACATTCGCACATACGGAATTTCATAACTGAGGGTCATGACCAAGATGTGATGTGGCTTTTGTGCTTGCGTTCTTGAATGAACCGTGTGCTGCTAGTTTTATTTATTTATTTATTTTTGCTTTGTTTTGTTCTGTTGTGCCTGGATCCAGGGGCCCAGGGACACATCTGTTCGTGGCACACAGCCCGGGGCCTCGTTCTTCATGTGCCGGGCACCTTCTGCTTCAAGGCTGAGATGAGTAGCTCCCTTTTACACCATACAGTTCTTACACTGAGGGTCTTCAGGTAGATTTTTTTTTCCTTTCTCAAACTTTGAGGAGTATTGGGCAGCTTTATAAAAAATGCTAGTCTCCTAAAGTCAAGAATTTAAAACATTTTATTTAGTCCTGAATTTCTCTGGGAGATAAAAATGTGCTGATAATTTTCTTGGAATGAGAGATACATTTACTGTGATAAAAAGAGTTGTTTGCTAATTCTTAAAGAGTTTTTTCTCTGAAGCTCTGAAAGTGGACACAAAAGGCCTCAAATGGCTGGAGAAGAAGTTTCCTCTTCACAATTCCCCATGAACAGTTCTGAGTGACCAGGGTTTAGATCCTTATGAAAATCCACCTTAATTTAATAGAGTTATTTAAATCTGAAGAGTCTTGGGAAAATGAGGACTCCCCAGGTGCTCATGAGGAACATCTTGTACACGGTACTACTTCTCTTGAGGGAAGAACTCTTAATAAATAGATTTTTGTCCTCCAGAATCTGCTGAGACACATCTGTCCAGAGGCACTTGAAAAGATGCTCAACATCACTTGGCATCGGGTAAATTCAAATGAAAACCACAGTGAGATATCAAATTACACCAGTCAGAACGGCTAGTATCAAAAACACAAGAAATAACAAGTGCTGGCGAGGATGCGGAGGAAACGGAGCCCTCCTACCCTGCTGGTGGGCATGCAGGCTGCTGCAGCCACTCTGGAAAACAGCATGGAGGTTCCTCAAAAAGTTGAAAATAGAGCTACACCAGGACCCAGCAACCACACTACTGGGTATTTACCCCAAAGATACAAACAGAGATTCTAAGGGGCACCTGTACCCCAATGTTTGTAGCAGCAATGTCCACACTAGCCAAACCATGGAAAGAGCCCAGATATCCATACAGCCATCAAAAGATGGTTGGAGAAAGAAGATGTGAGATGTGTGTGTGTGTGTGTATGTGTGTGTGTGTATACACACAGATATATATAAAATAGAATATTACTCAGCCGTCCAAAAGAATAAAATCATGCCATTTGCAATGACATGGATGGAACTAGAGGGCATTATGCTAAGCAAAATAAGTCAATCAGAAAAAGACAAATACATGATTTCACTCATCTGTGGAATTTAAGAAACCAAACATGACCATAAAGGAAGGAAAGGAAAAGTAAAATAAGATGAACAATGAGAGGGAGGTAAACCATAAGAAATTCTTAGGGAACAAACTGAGGGTTGCTGGAGGGGGAGGTGGGTGGGGGGGGTAGGGTGACTGGGGGATGGGCGTTGAAGGGGGCACTTGATGTGATTGGCACTGGGTTTTATATACAATTGATGAATCACTAAATTCTACCCCTGAAACTAACAATACACTGTATATTAGCTAAATTTAATTTAAGTAAAAGAAAAGAATCTTTTTTGATTTATTAGTGGATACCTGTTGTTGTTACTGTCTTTTGTCTGCACACATTGCATATCCCACTCCTATTAGTAGCCCCCTCTCTCCTTTGGAAAACTGTTCTCCCACTCTCTAGTCCTTCAAAGAATCTCATCTTCCTGGTCATAAGTGGACTTGCCATCTTCCTGGCCACAATGATTCGGTCATTGTTCCCTCATTGTTCTCACGAGTAAGGCCTTTCACCTATCTTGTCACATAGGCAGGAAAACTGTGACTCCTGGACAGCTAGTGCCTTTATTCCTGCCTGCAGGGATGGTCTGTCCTCACCGGGAGAAAAATATGTATGTAAAACATCAGTAGATGTGAGTGATGGACATAGAGAGACTCTGACTACATTAAACCCAGATTTTCGCTCAGTTCCTCCAGCTCTTCTTCTATCTTATGAGCTACCCCGATCTTTCTAATAAACTACCTTCATCCCCTCTTTTTTTTTCAACTAGTCTGAGTTAGCTTGCTGTCATTTGCAACCAAAAGATTTTTGACTAATATCCGTGCCAAAGGAAAAACTTCAGCTGGGAATTCATGTCTCTCTGACATGAAGGAGTGAGAAAAGCCAGTTTCCGGGACCATAGCAGCAACACCAAGAGGCTATGGGGGAGGAGGGATGCTAGTATATCTATTATAAATGAATTCCACAGAGTTAAACAAAGATCTTGTATAATAACAGTGGTAAACAGAAGTCAGCATATATATCTCTTTGGCTTTGCTCTGCTGGAGACTGATCATCTCCAGAAAAAAACAAAATGAGCCAGGAAGAATGCATTGTTGCTGGGCTGTTGGGCAAGATATGTAAACAAAATATAAGAACACATCTCTTGAGAGCAAGGGTTGTATTTAAAAATTGTTGTAATACAAGAGACTATAGAGTTTTCTGTGTTTTTTTTTTGTTTGTGTTTGTGTTTTGTCTTGTTTTTGTTTTAAAGAGAAGGTGGGGAGGGAAGAAGAGAGGGGGAGAGAGAGAGAGAGAGATTGATTCATCTTTTTACCACCAAAGACCAGGGAATGGACTATTTGGTTGCACATTTCAGTGACATAATATTTGCTCATTAATGAGAAAATGACTTCACTGTATCTCTGTAGTATCAGAGTCCGACCTGACTTCGGAAAAGACTTGTAACTCAGTGGTGGTCAGAAGCACACTTTAAAATAGCTTTAAATCAATGAAGGCACGTGCCTCATTCTCACTTGGTCCCAAAGAAGAAGCCTGAGATTTCCCCCACATGGTATCCACAGAAGTCTGCCCTGAAAATGTAATAGGACAAGGTCTACACTTGAAAAACATACAGGAACACTCAGCACTTCTAAATAAAGATCTCCTAATGCACTTCAATTTGATTTGCCAAAAGTGAATTCATACATGGCTTTTTAAGAAGACACCTCATGAACAATGTGAGGAACACCTCTATCCAATACCTTGAGTCCTGGAAATTTGGTACCAGAGGTATCCCCTTAGATGTGGGCCACGAGATGGCATGTCAGGCCAACACACTGCCCTTCTCAGGAACAGGCTTGGCTAGCTGTGGCTTTACCTCCTACCGTGTTTTGTGAGTTATCTCAGACCACCTGACAAGCTTTCAGGAAATGCTTAAAACCAAATTCAGCAGAAAATCTTTCTCTTAAATGGTGTGATAAGTATTATTAGGATGTATCTGTCAAGATTTCTCAGAACCTTTCTGAAACCTAGTTAAGCTTAGTTCTTTATTTCATGAATTGAGTATATATAAAAATGTGACTTCTACATTAAACAAATAGGAATCGATAGAGTGCAAACATAAGATAACATATCTTCCCCCACAAGTGCCTAATTCTAATCCATCCTATGGGTCTCGTCCTTCTTTGCTTTTTGAATAAAATCTGGATCCATAATTTCTTTGGTCATTCGACTAAATATATGGACTCCTGTTCACTTTTCACCTTCAAATAGTCTTATTTCTAAAATTAAAATAGTGATTCTTTTATAATGATCAAAATATGAACAATAGGGGTGCCTGGGTGGTTCAGTGGGTTAAAGCCTCTGCTCATGATACCAGGGTTGTGATTTTTGGTCGTGGTCCTGGGATCGAGCCCCGCATCAGGCTCTCTGCTCAGCAGGGAGCCTGCTTCTTCCTCTCTCTTTCTGCCTGCCTCTCCACCTACTTATGATCTCTCTCTCTCTCTCTGTCAAATAAATAAATAAAATCTTTAAAAAAATATGAACAGTATGTAAAGTTAGGGTTAGGGTTAGGGTGAGGGTCATTCTAGTCTGGAAGCTTGCATCAGAGAGAAATGCATGTATCTCTTAGATTTTTCCCACTTAGCACTTCCATTCCCTCTTCACTCAATTACTCATTTCTCTTGGGCCTTCCAGAGTTCCTGTGTATTTGTGGAGTCATTATGGAGAGAAGGAGCACAGGTAAGAAGCAACAAAGGTCTTTCTTTTTTTTTTTTTTTAAAGATTTTATTTATTTGACAGACAAGAGATTACAAGTAGGCAAGAGAGGCAGGCAGAGAGAGAGGAGGAAGCAGGCTCTCCACGGAGCAGAGAGCCTGATGTGGGGCTCGATCCCAGGACCCTGGGATCATGACCTGAGCCGAAAGCAGAGGCTTTAACCCACTGAGCCCCCCAGGCCCCCCAGGTCTTTCTTGACTGGCATCAATGCAATATGGCATTCTACCAAACATGAGTCCATAAAAAAAGACCAACTGCAAAACATATAAGGAAATAAGAAACCATGAATGAGAGTTAGCAAAAGTAACAAACTTCAAAAACCTCTGACGACTGCACATAGAGTTACTGGGTATAAAGTAGAAAATTAGTACACTTAAGGTAGTCAAGAAAATAAGAGGGAATTATCTACAAGAATAAGGAGCAGCACAGTATCAACAATGACCATGCAAATCTGAAAAAAGAACTAAACTGAGCTTTTAGAAATGAAAAATTTATTAATTAAAATTAAAACTTGAAGAAGGAGATCAGAGCCAACTGAAGAGAAAAATAGTGAACTGGAAGATAAACTTGAAGAAATTACCCAGAATACAGCACAAAAAGACAACGAGATGAAAAATACAAAAGATAGCTTAAGCAGTATGGAGAATGGAATGGAAAGGCCTAACATACATTTAATTGGAATTCTCAAAAGATAGCTTAGAGAGGAGACATATTTGACATGTTAATAACTAAGAGTTTTCCATTTTTTTTAAGATTTCATTTTTTTATTTATTTGACAGAGAGATCACAAGTAGGCAGAGAGGCAGTCAGAGAGAGAGGGGGAAGCAGGCTCCCCACTGAGCAGAGAGCCCAATGCGGGGCTTGATCCCAGGACCCTGGGATCATGACCTGAGCCAAAGGCAGAGGCCCAACCCACTGAGCCACCCACGTGCCCCAAGTTTTCCATTGTTAATGGAAAATTCAATCCATAGGTTCGGGAAGCACAAGTTCCAATCTGAATAAGTAAAAAAGAAATCCACACCATGTTAATTAAACCAAAGAACACTAGAGACAAAAAGAAAATCTTAAAAACAGCCAGAGAGACAAGACAGATTACTTACAAAGGAAGGATAATTAGATTGGTAACGGACTTAAAAGCAACAATAAAAGCCAGAAGAGAATACACTAATATCTTCAGTGTGCCAAGGGAAAATTGGTTTAAAATGGTCGACTAGTTTAAAATTGTCTACTCAGTGAAATTACCTTTCAAGAACAAGAATGATGTAAAGACTGTTTCAGATAAACAAAAATGGATAAAGTATCCTACCAAAAGACCACACTAGAGAAAACTTCCTTCAGGAAGAGGGGGAAAGATTTCAAAAGAAGACCTGAAATGCAAAAAGAAGAGATGTGTAGAAAAAACAGGTAGGTGATTCTAAACACTTTATACATTGATATTTTATTTTTCTAAGCACAGTATTTTATAAAGCTGAAAAAGCAAGATATAATTAAAACAAGGGACAAAACAGCAGCAAGTCCAAAGGAAGTAATTAGAGTTATACTGTTTTGGAGTCTATCATTAAGGTAAATCTACACATGAACATTTTTAAGTTAACTACTAAGAGAATTGAGTCCAGATGATTCAAGCAAGTGGACAGGCTTTGTATTCAACTGGGACTCTAAAATACAAGATTCCCTTGATAGGGCAATCAATAGAGTGATACATCCCTGAAGTACTTATCTCTTCTTTTGCTAACAAAGGTTTTAAGTGGCCTTCTCTGAATTATGATGCTGTAGAATTTTTCAGATCTCTTCGGAACTTAAAATATCCTCCCACAGCTTCCTTCCCCCTTTCCCCAAGTGCTGTTTCTAGCAAGCAAATACTTGTGCCCTTCTTGAAATGAGCTAGGTCCCATCACATTGTCCACCATCTTTCCTACTCCTCCTCCTGAATGTTAGTGCGTGGAGAGTAGTGAGTATGGCAGCAGAAACCCATCCAGGCTGCAGCTTATGAAAGTCTGTGAAAACTACTTAGGCTCCCCTACAATCCCACGGTATTTAACCCTCTGTTACAGTACTTAAAACAATCAGAGGCAGTCCTGTGTGATTTTTTTTCCTGCTGAGGTCATTTAATATCAGATCATGATTAAACATCACAGTGTTAATTATGAGTTCTTGATAACAAATGTAGGTGAAATACTTTATTTTGATTACAATATGACAAGCAAATTCACTTTATCTGTTTGACACTGAAAAAAATCATGGGCAAGAGTGATACAACATTTTAGTTTTGATGCCACAGACAAGGCACAAAGTAACTGGGCAGGTGACTCTCGTGACACAGATTTCTGACCCCTTTGTCTTCTGTTCCTCTCTCGTGTAATTCCCAAAGGGAGAGTTCTCATTGGAGAGTGTCTAATCCCTAAATGCAGTGAAGGTGCCAGATGGTTCACTTCTAAGCAGGTTGCCCCTGAACCCCGGCATCCTGAGTCTGGATGAATTTGTAGTTTGGCTCAGAAATGCCTCCTCAGAAAGGGATCCGAAGCATCTTGTTGTCAAAGCCTTTTCCCCTTGCAGCACAGCTAGCGAAAGAGAAACCGTCCTTGAGTGGGGCTGGCTCCCACGCAGAGCTCCATTGGAGGAATTGTGCTAGGCTGCCCAAGTTCACGGCCTCGAGGCGCCAGCAGCATGTGGCTGAGCATGGGGTCCAGGGCTGTCTGCACCAGGGGTGGATCAGCCGGGTACCAGTCCCGTGGGTGTGGCAGCAGTTGGGGAAGAACCCTAGACAGGCAGAGTGGCTGGCTGTACAACTTTATTTATTTATGACTATTGGCAAATAGCTCAGCTTTTCTCGATGAGGAGGCCACAGCATCCCCCTTGTCACGGTAGCAGGAGGGTGTTAGGATCAAAGGATATAATGCCCATGGAAGGGCTCTATAAACAGTAATGCACCATAAAAACAACACAAATGCTGTCAATATTGAACTTATTGCCCTCAGGCAGGCCCAGAACTCAGGATGCTGCTTTAAGCAGCTCAACAGTATATCTGTTCCACTCTGATGGTAAACGCCTCTCACGTAAGCTCCGTGGACCAGCTTCCCGGGTGACGAGGAGGTAGGACCCTAGCAGGAAAAAAACCAGGCACTTTTTTCCTCCAGGACTTTAAGTACCTGGGGCCCTATTTTGGTGAATTTGGATCTCCACATCCCATAAATCAACTTTAAACTCTAGTGAGACTCTGGCAGCACCTAAATCTGGTGTTGGGAGGAGGGTATATATGATGTAGATTTTATCATTCCTGCCCACCCTGCTTGGGTCATTAAGGTGGAAGTTGGAGTCAACCAGCCAGGCTGATCAACTTCAAAATATTTTTGAACACTTCAAAAAATGATTTGCCATTTCCCCAGTGGTCTCTTTTCTTTCTACTCATGATCTAAGTTTTGCTCAGACTGACATCAAGGGAATGAGAAAATTACCTGTAATTCCTGTTGTCAGATCTGAGATCGTCACAATAGATCATTATTCTAGGATTAGAAACATCTAGATCCAGCTCCTGGGGGGTATTCCCAGCCTTCCTTTCTCTCTGCCTCACAGAGTTCTCCTACCTCTGGACCCTGGTGAGCCAGTCATCACCGTGGCAGCCAGACTGCTGGGCACTGCACCACTGCCAACCCCGGGGGAGTAAGAGGACCTCTGCAGATGTCCTCAGAGTCCCAGAAAGCCTGAGGACCAGCTGCTCGGGGCACACCACAGGTATGACCAATCTAGTGCCGCATTTCCCAAATGCATCTGATCACAGGGCTCTTCTGAAATATTTGTTAAAAGAACCCATACTCACTCCAGACCCACCTAATCAATCTCCAGGGTGGGTGGGGCCCAGCAATATTATTTTTAACAGCAATCGTGGAATTTGTATGGTTAGGAAATTTGGGGAAACACTAGTCCATCAGAAGAGATTTATAGGCTTGGAATCCAAAGGCCCAATGAGATTTGTAACTTCACTAATGGAAATGATGGTTTATTTCTCTGTCTATAAAGAGAAGGGATAGATCACAACAATATCTACAACTTCAGCCTCTGAAGGTAATCAGGTAACCTAGTCAGGTTACCTGTGGGATGTCTTTCAGAGTGTTTAGAAATACTTACAGACAGGGCTAGGTGTTTTCCGCATGGACTGCCTTGGGCTAGAGTGGCAGGGCCCCCAGGTGCCGAGTGAGGATGACGTGAAGGGAGACAAGAGGCCCGGTATCTCTGCCGGACTTTCTCTGCATTGGGGAGGGTGGCAAGCAGCACTCACGGCTGCAGAACTGGGCCCCCGGAAAAGCAGATGCTGAGTTCCCCGTGAGCATGCCTGGGAGGATCAGCTGACACGTACCCTCAGGTCCCGAGAAAATGTCCCCAGCTTCCTAGTGAACCTATGCATGGCCTAAAAGGTGCTGTTCTAGGGGACACCTCTTGCCACCTGCATCCACACCCCCTTATCCAACACATCCCTGACTCAGCCTTGACTCGGGCACAGGGCAGCTCCGGCATCACCCGCTGGGCCCTCGGCCTTGCACCACTCTCCATCCTAATTCATCTCTTCCAGTCAGACCTTTTTTTAAGACTGGCTTTTCAGAACATTGAGCTTATCTTTAAACACACTGGGTAGACACACACACACACACACAACATTTAAATATCAAAATATACCCATTTAAATTTAAAAACTTTAATTCTCTGGGTTTGCTGTTATCCATAGCAATATTTCACATTATATGCATAAATTCTCCTACTTCCTTCTTGGGCATGTCTTATTTCCCCTATTCAACTGCAGGGTCCCAATGGACAGAGATCATATCTTATGCAAGACATTCTATACCCCCAGTAAAAGCTAGGAAGGAAGCTAATGTGTATAAGCCCTTCCTCTGTGGGAAACACTATTCAGAGAAGAAACAAAAGGACCCACTGGGAAAAGCCGGGGTGCTGAGGATAGCCAGCTTTGCCTTTACTTGTCCAGCCAGTTCTTGTCTCTATCCACATACCCAGAAACAACAGTGTTCTCTCTCTCTCTCTCTCTCTGGAAGTTTCAGGGATTTATGCAGCCCTACAGGGGACAACCTGGTCCCATCTCCCCAGGTTATTTCAGGAGCCTGTTGTCTTGATGTTTTCTTATTGTATGGTCTGTCTATAGTTTTGTCGTCTTTGGAATTGCAGGTTTCCAATTTTAGTAATTCTTTCCCTATGACTCCCTGAACCATCTCCAAAATCCTACATGCCCTCGGCTAACAAAAGCAATATGTCTGGTCTCTGCAGCTGGTGCTATGGGGCTCTTTGGTGGAGAGAAGCCTGACACAGTGCTCAGTTGAAGAGATAATAGCTCTGCAGCTACCCAATATTCTCCAGGATTGCCTGAGCAAGTTGGAATCCAAAGCTGGTGACTAAGAAATGATGATGTTTAGTCATCTTTCCCATCTGATGTGGGGCCCAAACAGACGAGACCTAGGCTCTCAAGAGGCCAGGGACACCAGCAAGTCTAACACTCAGCACCAGGTTATGGCATGTGTCTTCCTACCCTTGGAAGTGCCAGCACTGGGCTGAGCTGTCCCTGGTTCCTCTCAGGCCAAAGCCACTGCAAAGTCCTTTGGTAGGCCAGGTCTCTTCCATAGCAACTCATCCTCCTGACCTTCACCAGCCACTTTTTATTTCCTTGCACGTGTAGGACTGTTTTGGGACAGGCCGCGAAGTAAAGATCCCAGTGGAATGGTGCTCTGAGACTAGGGCCCAGCTCCGGTCAGATGGCTCTGGACAAGACCAAGATGTTGAAGACGAAACCTTCAGAGGTTGCCCGTGGACTCGAAGACAGAAAGTTGGCCACTGATGGGAGGCCAAGCATCATTGTCTTCCAGTGATTTTTCATCCAACCATGTGTCCCGCCATAATGGTGCAGGGTGAAAAGCTTTGGCAGATGTTTGCCAAAGAAAGTGGAGACTGTGAGACACCTAAGGTTAGATGGAGTCGGGGATTAAGGGATGAACACCCAGAGAAGGAGAAACAACTTGTCCTTGAAGAGAAAAGAACATTTAAAGGGTGTACCCACTTCTCATGCCTTGGGTCGGAATGAATTTGGGCTGGGCTCAGCTAGGCGGTTGTCCCATCGGGCTTGGCTGCTCACACAGCTGTCTACAATCAGCTGAGACTCGACAGGCTGTCAGGTAGGACGGATGGGGTACTGGGCCTGTTCTTCTCATCATGCAGCGGGACAGCCCAGGTTTGTTTACCTCGTGGCGACTGCAAGAGACAATAGGCCCCATGCACAAGAATTTTTCAGGACTCTGCTTGTGTTACATTTGTTTTGGGCCACTGGCCAAATCAAATCCCTTGGCCCATCCCAGATTGGACGGGTGGAGAAATGGACTGCACCTCTTGCTGAGAAGGGAAGAAAGTGTGGCCATTTTCTTGCAATCTGTACAAACTGCAAAATCCGGAAATATCTAGCTTTGGGATTTAGGCAAAATCTATCATGTAGGCCAGGGTGGGACTAGGAAGTGCTCCTTCCTGAGAGAACAAGATCACTTGTTTCCCAGTGCATCTGGAGCAGCAGCCTGGTGAGGCGAAGGGACACACATTCCACCCATCCCTGGGGTCCAGAATGACAGAGCTGGGACGGCAGGAACAACTCATGGCGAATGAAGTAAAAAACCAGAGAAGACTGGGGTCTGAATTTGTGGGGAAAATGGCCCACATTCAAAATAGAGTGAGATCACAGATTCTTTTCCTCTTAAATTTTTTGTCATTCTTCTCTATTTTACTGCTTTCTCCTTCTTTTTTTCCTTCCTCCTCTCTTTCATGTGTGTATTTTAAGCATTTTTCGAAAGGCACCTGATGACAATTTAATCAGAGTGCAGAGGGAAGTAGGGCTCTGTGGGTGGCACCAACATGTGGAAAAGTCCAGGAGAAGGGAGGACGAGGAGAGCCCTTAATGTCCAAGACTCAGATGTCACTGTGCACAGCGGAAAGAGAAAAAGCAGTTTAAGTTCTCAGAATGGAAAAAGAAATAGCACTTACACCGCTCTTCAAAAAGGGATACTCTCTTTTGTCTTGTTCTCACCACTCAAGAGCTGTCATTCAAAACAGCAAATTGAAGTCATTTCTGTGATTGTCCTGCAGGTCACGGTCACTGAGCTCACCAAGGGCCCTCTGATTTTAGTGTAACAATAGTCATTGCCTCATGACTGGGAGGAGATGGAGATAAAAGGTATATTTTGCCTAAAGCTATCTTCCGTTGTCAGTACAAGACCTTCTTCTAATAGTAGTAACGTTTTTCTGTCTCTAAGCACAGCACAGGAGGCATAGAAGAACATACTGGAGGACGAGGCAGTTTCTAGAGATCAGCAGTCCAGAGCTAACTCCCTTTCAGAACTGGAAAAGGAATCCTGGTTCAGCTACGGAAGAACATCAGGCAGGATGAACTCAGTGGGTAAGACGCTCCGTGTGTGGGAATGTTCTCACACATAGTCATCTTCTTGAATTTCGCATACTAGTTAGATGTACGCTGAGGTCTGGAGTCAGGCTTCCTTAAAGGCTGCCCCCCATCCCTTGCCAAAGCAAAGATCAGCACATCTTCCGAGATGGTGGCCAGAGAAGGTCCCGGGCCTGCTGGCTTTTAGGTTTGTGTCTTGTCCCAGTAGTCTGCTTCTGATTTCTAGTCACCCAGGGGAGTGTCTTCAAAACAAACATCAGACCACAAGGGACATCCTGGTTGGAAAGTCACTCTGGAAAAGAGCAGAAAGGGCACAACGTTAAACCACACAATGTAGTGGGTTAAAGAAACCCAGCACAACGTAACAGATGGTTCCCTGGGCAGAGTCCACACCCTGTCTGGAGTCTGGCACAGCCTGACTCAGGGCATCTCGTTAGGCTTGTGGTTATGGTTCCAAAGCCTCAGTTGGTGCTGAAGCCAACATACATCTGATAGAACTTAGTGCCATGGCCACAGAACGACTTCCCAGCCCTCTAGGGCCAGCCACAACATTCATGGCTCCACCAGAGCCAGTGTGGATGGAGCATATGAACCCAACATGACCGGGAAGTTCACTCCCTGCTCATGGTACTTCACGGGTCATGTCCTTGTTCTCTTTAAAGAACAAAAGGTATCTGTTTTAGAGGGGTCAATCACTTTTTTCCATTTGTATTCTCTCCCCATACTATGTGCTAAAGAAAACGTCCCCCTTGAAGTATGAAAAACAAAATGGTGGAAGAGGCAGGGTAACTAAGGAGGGAGCACAAGCACTTGGGCTCGCAGAGCAGCCACCAGGGCACAGGGGGGAGAGGCACTTTGGCAGCCGAGAGTGGACATCTGCGACTGTCCCCCAGCGTTTCTCTGAGCCGCGGAGCTCACATCTGGGGGCTGAGGGACGGACTGGGCTGCTCTTGGCATTTACAGAGACAGCAGTCAAAGCGCCTAAGGCCAGTTACAAAAGAGACAATTAACTGGGCAGGGGCCAAAAGGTTTCCCTCACGTGCGCGGAGCACAATTCACAGTTTACCTTCAGCACAGCGTCAAGGGAGAAAAGTGAGCTTACTTCAAACACAGCAGTAGCCACTGACCTGCTCTGGGAATTTATGCGAGTTACAAACCCTCCCGCAAGCGCGGGAGACGGGGAGGGAGGCGCGTAGCCTAGAACGTTCTGCGCACAGAGCTCAGAGGTCCACCCAGATGTCTGCGGCGGCCACGACGCCCCGCACGCCTGAGGCTACCTGCTTCTCCGGGCTGGTCTTGGGGACCGGAGACTCTCCGCGAAGCACCTGCTCCTTCTGCTTCTCGCCCCAGGCCAGGGCCTCCGCTCACTGCCTGTGGCTGGGGCCGGGCTGAGCCGCCACGCCCCGCTCCCCGCCCCCCCCCCCCCCCCCCCCCCCCCCCCCCCCCCCCCCCCCCCCCCCCCGCGCGGGAGGCGCCCGGCTGGGCCCCACCGTCTTCTTGGCGGGCTCCTTCTTGCGCTTCTTCTCCGAGTTGCTGTGGTAGGGCAGGTCGCGGCCGCGGTAGGACGGGCCGCGGCTCAGCTCGCGCTCGCTGTAGGGCGGCAGCGAGTCGTCGGCGGAGTCGTCGTCGGCGGAGTCGTCGTCGTCGTCGTCGTCGTCCTGCGGCGCGGCCGCCTTGTAGGTGGAGGGCGGCGACCAGGCGTAGTAGGAGGCGCTGCGGCGGCCGAGCTGCGCGCTCAGCCGGGACGGCGTCTCCAGGCTGCCGCCGCGGCTGGCGCCCTCGGGCCGCGCCTGGCGCTCCAGCCCCCCGGCGCGCGGCCCGTGCTCGTACTTGGGCGCGGTGCCCGGCGTGCGGCTCACCAGGCGCGGCAGCGGCGCGTCGTCCGGCCGCCGGCGCGGGGGGCTGGGCGCCCAGGCGCGGCCCGCGTCGCCCAGGGGCTCCCGGCTGCGGCCGCGCGGCCCGTAGTACTGGTCGGGCGAGCCGTCGGGGTAGAAGCCGCCCAGCGCGCGCGCCTCCGAGCGCTCGAAGCGGCCGCCGCCCCGCGCCTCGTGGCTGTCGCCGTCGGCCCGGCGGGAGCGCGCGGCGTACGAGTCGGCGAAGGCGGCCAGCTCGTCCATGGACACGGCGGGCACGCCGGCGGCGAAGTTCTTCCGCGACAGCATCTCGGACTTGGAGCGCTGCTGGCTGCGGGCAGAGGAGGGGGGCGGTTAGCCGCCGAGGTGGGCGCGCGGGGCCGGAGCCGGGGCCGGGCGGAGCGGGGTGCCCCCGGCTGGCTGCGCGGTCGCGGGTGGGCACCGCAGTGAAGCGGGGCGACCGGGGCTCTCTCTGGAACTCATGCTAAGGACCAAGACGGAGCCGTGTGGGTAAAACTCCTCTGTGATTCAGACGGTGCTGAAGCACACAGCGGGGCCTGGGGGTCGTGAGTCTGACTTGTGGTTGACCAGCACAGGCCTCCCTTCTCCCAGCCTCGGAGCCGGGGGGCCTGGCGTGGCTGGCGATCCAGGGAAACCCTGCAAGACGCGGTGATGCGCAGAGAAGCCTCCTCCTCCCTCAGGGCCCCGTGGCCAGCGTATCCCTGCGAGTTACCCGCAGTTGGTAAGTCTAAGAGAAAGGCAGTGTCTGCTGTCCTTCAAGATAAAGGACAGGTGAGTGGTGACCGTGCTATTCGGTGGGGAGCAGCCGTACGAAACAGGGTGCACATCTTGGCCTCCCACACCACTGGCCAGGTGACTCTAGGGAACGTCTGTACATTTCAGTTTCCCCATCTTAAAGCGGGGACAACAGTCTCCACCTTTTCGAGTCAGGAGAATCAATCAGTGTAACCTTTGGTATTTCACCTTTCACATAACGATCAAAAATGGCGGAGGGGCACTGGGTGGCTGGGACGGTAAAGCACCTGCCTCTCGGTTTTGGCTCAGGTCAGGACCTCATGGACTGTGAAGTCGAGCTGATGCTGGGAGTCTGCTTGAAGAGCCTCTCCTGCCCCTTCCCCCCACTTGCGTGCACGCTCTCTCTCTCTCTCAAATAAATAAATCTCTTAAAAATGAGGGAGATGATGGATGGGAATTTTTAGAGGATGTTGGATAAAATATGAGAAAGGCAAGGAAATGTTAATAAGGTTCCTTAAGGAGTACAGAATAACCATTTCAAGGGGACTTGGCTATGACTGCACATGGTGTCACAGGTGTCCCTTTGCTTAATAAATATGAGAAGGGGATGTTCAACAGCCCAAAGAGAGCTGTGGCAGGACAACCTAGAACGGGAGAGAGATGCTCTCAGAAAACAACTGTCTCAGAGCCACCCCTGCCTGCCAGCTCCAGCCCCTTCACCCCCGGCCCCACAGCTGCAGCCTGGTGCGGCCACCTTCACCTGTACCTGAAGCTCTCCCGATCCTCCTTGTTATACTCCATGGCCGAGGGCCCCCGGCTGGCCCCACTGCTGCCTCCTATGACCCCTGACCAGTAGTCAGGATTGCTTTCCAAGTCCCCGGACACAGGGAACTGCTTGCTTCTCATCGGGTGGTAGGCCTGGCGGAAATTGCTGTCGTCCTCATGCAGGGAGCTGAGTTCGGAGATGGTGTTGTTATCTGCAGGGACAAAACCAGGCATGACAGAGCTTTCTCCGTATTAGGATGGGAGCTCTGTTAACGGCTCTGGGGAAACTCCCTCCCGAAGGCTTCAATCCTGTTCTGGTTTAGTTGTAGACCTGAACTAACAGTGTCTGTGTTCTTAGCTCAGCAGGAACGGGCTCCGTCCAGAAGCCCACTGGCTTATAGAGAGGGAGGCTTCCTACATGCTCTGTTCTTAAAATAGGAAAATAATTGTTACTGTTCCACCTAAGGCATGTTTCCCAGAACTTGGGCTCTTTGCAGCTGGTTTCCTCCTAAGGCATCATCATCCTTGTTCCAGTGTTTTTCTTCTTGTAGAATTCTGTGAAAGCTATGATGATCCAAAAGGCATCTTGAGCCAAAAGGGGCAAAACGAGAGAGACCCCACAGGTCACAAAATCTTCGTCACTGGTGGCCGTGTCCCAGGATGGGCCTTCAAAACCATTGCGGCCCCATGCTTTAGAGGAACCCCATTCCAGCCTCCTTCAGCTATGCCCTTCGCCCCAGAGCACAGTCCACAGGGGCAAGGGGACTGCACACCTAGTGTCCAATCATCCCCTTTCTGGATGCTCATCCAGGAACGTGGACTATCCTTCCCAATTGATACCAAGTTCATTTCCAGGCAGGCCCACAAAGACTTCTTTGCCTCCCTAACGAATATTCCAGGTCCCATCCCTAGCCATGGGTGGCTAGGACAGCCGTGTCGAGGTATGGGAAGAGAAGAGGGGCAGGCTGCACTCACAGCCTGCTGGCCTCCACTTGTACTCTTCCTACAAAGAAGGGGGGCGTGGTCACAGTTTTCTCATTTCCTACAAAGTGGCCTAAGTAGCATTTTGCAAAAGCACTTGTGAACAAGACAAGAATCACAGTCTAGAGGGAAGCGGGGGGGGCGGGGGGGGGGGACCAATAAAGAAAAAAACAACAACACAACCATTTGTTTACAGAACTTTGAAATGGATTGAATATCACTTTACTTAAAAAGGCATCTAGTGAATCTATTTGTAATGCAACTGGATCCGTTTGTTTTCTAAAATCCTTTGGTCAGAGCTTCAAAATATTATCAGAATCAACATTTATAAAGTGTAAGGCTTGGCAGTTGAGTAGAAGGTAAGCCAAGATAGGATGTGGGCAGTGCAAATCTGTGTCTCAGGTTCCTCTCTACTTCTCTTCCCAAGAGTTCTCGGAGGAGCACTCCCCCCCACAGAGGAAAGGAAGGGCCTCCCCTCCCTCCCCCTGTTGCATAAACATGGCTCCTGGTCCTGTTTTATCAGGGTCTGGGCTTACTGAGAATGCCATTCATTTTGGTCATGTAATCAGGTAGTTTTGAATTATAATTTTTAAACCTTTTCCTCCTTCTGAGGAGAATGGACTAGTGAGTCCCCATTTGAAAGGAAAAGAGCTCAGATGCTACTGATTAATAAAATTTAGAACCTTCTCTTTCTCATGATCCCAGTGAATTCTAATCTCCTGGGAGCAGTACAGAAGAGAACTTTAAAATGCCTCAAGTGAAACTATTGAAACATCCCATTGTCGCCTCCGAACTTTCCTTAAACTTCGGGGAACAATGGATCTTTTCCGTTTCTCCACATCCTGAGGGCTGTCTCAGTTTCACCATTCATAGTGACGGACTGTCTAGGCTGTATGCCGTTCTAACGTTTCTGCCACATTGAATGTAAATGTCAACATCCCTGTTCACAAACACCTAGTAATGTAACTCTAGAACAGAATAGGCAAACTTTCTCTGTACAGGGCCAGATATTAAATATTTTAGTCTTTGCAAGCCACACTGTTACGATTATTCAACTCGGCCACTGCAGTGTGAAAGCAGTCACAGACAACATGTAAGGGAACCGGCCTGACTCCGTTCCAGCACAAACTTTCCAAGAACAGGAGATGGAACCTATTGGCCCTGGGAGGTGTAGTCTGCAAGATCACCACGCTGGGGTTCTGGACTAAAATAGCCCAGGTGCAACCCCCTACTTACCAGGGGCAAGGAAAGTGAGGGTCTTACTGGCTAGCAAATTCCCGAACCTGACATTCCCAGTTCTTACAGAATCTCATCACAACATGAAACCACGAGATCCGTTTTACACTGAGATCTTCAAGACTGTCCCATGTCCATGATCTGTCCCAGGGTTTACTCTGCTCTTCAGAAAGAGAGCCTGGCAAAGTCAAGTGAACTGTATTCCCACTTCACCTCTATGCAGTTTTGGGACCGTCCACCTGCAGGTTCCAGATCTTGGTTCCAGTTGTGGCACGGGTACCGAGGTGCCAACACTGGGTCCTTTCCCTCTCTGCTTCCTTTCCTACTCTGTAAAATGAAGGAGGTAGAGTCAACCACCTCAGTCTCTTCTGTTCCAACATACTAGAAAGTCCTAGGAGGTAGAAGGCTGTGATCTCTGAACAGAAACAGCCGCTACAGCCACGGAGCCATCAGTCGGCTCAAAAACGTCTTGTGTAAAGAGCATGGGACTGGGAATCAGAAGAGCTGGGTTCTAATCCTGGTCCGGTCACTTCAGCCCTCTGGGTTTCTGTTTCCTCATCTGTACACTGTGCAGACTGACCTCGGCCAAGGTCCCCTTGGGTGTTCAGATGTCATTACCTTCCGACCAGCCAGTCCCTGGGGACCATTTCAATCCAGGTAGACTGGTGATGTCACCTAAATCAGGATCCGTTCTTTAGTTTCAACCTCAGTTTTTAACTCTTTCTCTGAGCTGAGAGATTCACAGATTTCCTCCCCAGGCTCCTTCTCCGGGATGGCTGTCTCCGCCCCTCCCAGGGCTCCATGACAACACATTACAACTAACTTGTCAAGTGCAGTGACATCTGCATTCCTGACATTCCAATCTGGAGATGGTCTTTTTATAGGCAGGCGGGTGGGAGGGTGCGGCAAGGAAGGCAGCTCAGACGGGATGGATTTAGCTTTGCAAACTGGGAGGAATATGTTGTCCTTAATCTGAATACAGCGCCTCTAGTCTGGGACTGTTTCCCCAACAGTTCCATCAAGTCTCTCCTCGCTTCCAAGGCAAGGAGGGTTCAAAGAGAGAGAGAGAGAGGTAGTGACCTCACTCCCATGCCAGCCAGCACCCTCCAGTAATCAGCCCGTCCATGTCAGACCTGCCCTGAGCCGTCTCCGTGGCAAGCTGGAGTCCACCCCAGCACTCAGCCGTGTCTGCTGCGGATATGTCCAAGGGCTGTGAGTGAAGGCTGGGGTCCTGCCTCCTACAAGCTCAGGAACTGGAAAGTTCTTTTGACAAGAGGGGCAGCCTCTTTCCTAGCCCTCAGTCTCTGCCGTTGGGCATCTCAGAGGAACTCAGGCCTTCTTTTCTGCTGGTAGACTTGTCCTTCCGCTGCCTGGAGGCCTCCGTGTAGCAAGTCGGCAGCTGGACCATTGCTCAATGGTAGGGGTTTTCATGTTGGGGGAAAAACTCACATCTTTAGCCATTATTTTGAATAGAAGGGAATGACCCTTTGAAGAAAACATCTCCAACCCAGCACTGCCTGGGCCCAGCAAAGCTGACTGCCCCACGGAGAAAAACAGCACGAGGCAAGGTGGTAATGACTGCTCTGCCCTTCACACCAGGAGCCCTTTTTCTCCCTTCTGTGCCCTCAGAGCTACTCTCTTCAGGACATCGCCGGCACCCCTGCTAGTCCTAAGCTCCAAGAGCTCAGGGCTGCCCAAGTTTGGGAATCCCCAAACCCCCTTTAGCCGTGAAGCCCAGATCACGTGGCACTAACAGATGCTCACATCTGCCTCTCATCCTTCTGGCTGGATCAAACTGAGCCAGTTCCTTCTCGACATAGTACAGGACCTTCATGGAGTCTCTCTCTTTGTCAGCCTGAATCCGGTAACCTTTGCGAACTGTGGAGAAAAGGACAGGAAGGGGAGCTGAGAAAAGCAGGAGGTGGCCTCTCTTTATTTTACCAAGTAAAACCCTCAGTTCCTGCTTATGACAACTCTTTTTGAAATCGCCAGAAATAATCATCTATATTTATACTTATGGAACCGTGACTGAGATCCCTTTTATCAGATGGTGGCCCTGGAATGGAAGAACAGCAGTGCACCACCAAGTTCTCTCACAGTAGATTTGGGGTCATTTGTTAACTTCTGGTTCCTACTTTCTGACCTCCTTAGCTCCACTTAAAGCTTGGGGAGAAAAAAAAGATTTTCTGGACGGAGGACATAGATCATGCTATAGCAGCTGAGGGTCACATCTTTGCTTGGTGGGAGAACATGTGAATAAAACAGACACCCAAACATCGGGGACCTTGACGAAGGTGGCCTGAATGCCTCTGGTTTCACGGGAGATGGTGCAAAAATTCCCTCACAGGTGGTGTATACGAGCCAGGATGATAGACTACAAGAAGCGTTCGTGCAAAACGAAAACGAGGGGCAAAAATAACATGGATTGCTAATTCTGGTTCCACTTTATTTCTCTGACATTTTCCTTTTGGGAGAAGGAATACTATATTCCAGACACGATTAATTCCACCTGCTGCTGTGTGGTCAGAAGCAGGCGTTATTTTGGGGGGCTCAGTAAAGAACAAGACAAAAGCACGAGAGAGAATACCATCTCCTACGCTCCCATCACTCATACTGTCAGGAACAAAGGCTGTTTAAGCCCCACATCACTTAGGATCAGTCGAGTCTAATACCAGCCCCAAGGGTGATCAGACACAGGCAAGTCAAATCTTCACAAATACGAGAAACAAGAGAGAAGGACCCAACATGCCAGTGGTAAGAGACAGCATGCATCGTGCCTCTCAGTGTGCTAGGTACTGCCCTAATGCTCTGCATGGACATTTGTTCCTCACAACCCCTAACAAATTTACTGATAGCCTCAGTTTATGGTAGAGAAAACTTTGGCTCAGAGAGGTTTCATGCCCTGCTCGAGAATAATGGACAGCACAGGGGCTAGACCTACGTAACCTGACTGAAACTCAGGAGCCCAGAAGTAGAGGCAGGAGGGAGCGACCCAAGAGGTAGACAAGAATGCCCAGAGTAGGAAATGCCCATAGGTGTGTCTGGGTGGTGTGGCCAGGGGCACAGGCCTATCAGTCCTGTCTTCTGGCCAGTCAGGACTACACAACGGGATGGAAGCAAGTAACCCAACTCCCAACTCTCTCTGCTCCCACAGTCGGGCAAATACCGTAAAGAAACCATATGGCCACGTGTGCCTCCAGAAGAGCCTCCGCATGCTGCTCTCTGGTCACGTGACCCTGGCTGTGGACAAAGTCCCACGTGTGCACAAACGACGCACACGGAGGATTAAAATACTGTACTGCTCAGCACTCTCCTCACAGCCCTGGCTTTGAAGACGGAGAGAACACCCCCACGCCCATTTGCAGGTGCACTGATTTTCTCTATGAGAACATTCTAGGCTGTTCCTGTTCACCTCCACTTGTGGGATTTCTTTAAAAAAAAAAAAATCAGTGAATCTCTGCACATGCTTTTCAGGAGCACCTTCTCCTGGAGGTTGGAGCCGTGATCCTTCGGCTGAAGCAGTACAAATAGTAGGAATGATTTTATTTATCAAGCTGCACAGCCTTCCATCTCTGCAGAGGCGTTTCCAGAGTTGTACAGACAGTTCAATTAAGAGGCAATTATCCCACGGAAGTGCTATGTCTGTTCGGAGGCAGTGACGTCTGATGGATGAAACACAGGGCTCGAAAGGTGGGAGCCCGGCATTCGTGGGTACATCTCTGGTTCATTGAGGGACCTCAAATAAATGATGACCTATCCAGGACCCAGTTTTCATGTCTATCAAATGCAGCTAATACTTCTCAACCCTTCTCATCATAAAGAAGACACATATAGGAAAAAACTTTTAAAAAAAGACAACAAAAACCAAATCACTAGAGTACTTTGAGTTTTTTGTAATTATGAGGGGCAGCTCAAATAGTACCACATCCAAAAAGCTTTCTCTGATTCTCAGAGCTAGAAAGTTCTATCTTTCGTCCCTCTCTCTTTCCATCTCATTTCTCTCTTATAAATTATATCATTTACTTGGAACTTTCATTATGACTCTCAATATATTCTAGTTTGTCCCAAATTATGTGTGTAAAGGTCCAATCTTCCCAAAGATTCTTGAAGGAAAAGAATTCTTATTCTAGATCAGTGTAAAGCCCAGGACACTGCCGAGTAGGCATTTAATGTCTGTTGGAGCTGAACTGAGCCAGTTTGGGGACGGTGGTGAAGTTCATGATCCTTTGGAAATAGTATTTTTAGTAGAGTTTCCCTCTCTAGCCTGTAAACTTCCTGAGGATAAGGACCAGTTCTCTCTGTTTATCTCTGCATCCCCAGCACTTAGCACAGAGCCTGGCACACTGTAGACACTCAAAACGTGTGTGCAGATGGATGGATGGATGGATGGATGGACGGATGGAAATCAGGAATAGAAACTATGAGTACAAGAGAGTACAAGGTAAGACCTAAGCACCCACGTGGTTGCTTTACTGAAGGGTTTTGACCAGGAAGGAGAGGGCTTGAATGGAAGCTTGAGGGAGCAGCAAGGCGTAGGCAAATTTTGTTGTTATTGTTGATGGTTAGTTTTTAAAGGAGAAAACTAGCATTTGATAGGCATCAGGGAACGGGCCTACTCTATCTGAACTATGGCTTTATCGGGGTGTTTTTAAGACATAAAGCTACGAAGATAAAGCGTTCAGTCACACTGAGACGGAGTGGAAGGGGGCTGTTGCTCTACAGAACAGTGAACCAGCTGTCCCGCGTTCGTCAGAGACGACGGCCGCTCAGAGACAGCTGGACACCTCTCAGTTAACTGCAACTTGGACCAGAGCTTAGATTGTTTTCTGTGCCATTATAACAAGTTACAATCCTCATTATGAGGCAGATTTGGTTATGTATGCGCAGGTTACCATGTCCCTGAGAAGTCACAATAACTACTGACAGCCTTGAATGAAGGTGGTAGGTTCACCCTTCAACACTGGCATCATGCAGGGACTCCAGCAGAATAGGCCTTTTCAGCCTTGACTTCTCAGTCCCTCCAGCTAATGCCTTCAGAAATCTAAATCCCTCTCATTGGCCAAGAAGGACAGAGGCAAAGTATGGATATTTAGACTTTAGAGGTAACATCATTTGGTTTCGGTTGCTTAAAAGCTAGGCAATTCTCCCAGTAAAAGGTGTTGGTTTTGGTTTTAGATCCGTAATTTGTCTGAAAACCAGAGAACTCTGATGTATGGTGAAATTTTAATAAGATGTGTCCTTGACTACTGGCCGAAGTCAAGCACTTTTTTTGGAAAATGACCCCCCCCCCCCATGGATGTTTCAGTTTAGGGTGGATGGATGATTTCTCTTTCTCAAGTTCTGTCCGGTCCAGGTCCTCTGGCTGGTGTGGCCCCTCTAACTTATTAGCCTTGGCACCTGTGGTTTTAGTGGAGCGGGAATACTGGGCTATTCCTTTGATGCCAAACTATAACTTCAAAAATTTGTATTGTTAAAGTAGTTGAGCAGCTATTTTTGACCCAGTTAATTGAAATTAACTATTTTTCAGCTAATTTCTCCTTCACAGCCAAATCTAACTTATAAAACTTGCAAAAAAAAAGTCTCTAACGCAGATACCTATGGATATAGCCTTGTTTTTCCTGTCCTATCTTAATGAGCTAAGTCAGGCTGTTTATGGATGATGGAACAGCTGCCAGATTCCACCCCCAGGGTGAGAGCAGCTCAGTTGTGGGAGAAGTGATGCTTAAAATTTGCATATTCTCTGTATACATACAGTAGGCATATATATAGACACACATCCTTATTAGTTTTGAAAATGACATTTCAAAACCCTACTTGCCTACTCAATTCTTTTGTAAGAAGGATGAGTGGGGGCCAGGTAGATGGGAAAATGACTTAGAGCCAGACAAGAGAAGCTGTGGAAAGCTGAGGCAGGAGAGCATTACATTAATCAAGGAGGGAGATGATGGTAGAAAGGACCAGGATAGGATAATAGAGACAGAGTAAAGTAAACGGATTCAAGGTTATTTTGAGTATAGTCTGAAGGACTTGGTGACAAATCAGATGAGGGAAGTGAGGAAGAGATAAGGATGAGGTCCCCGCTTCTAGTATAAGAAGTGCCATCCACTACGATAAGAAATGTGGGAGTTCATTTGAAGTCAAAAAACAGCAGATTAATTCCATTTCCTAGAGTTTAAGTTCAAAATGCCTGTGAGATGTCCAGAAAGCAATTTGATATATGGGACTGGGGAGCAGAGGAGAGGCTGGAGATGGTGACTGGGAGTCATGAGCATGGAGAAGACGACAGAGCCGTTGGAGTAGGTAAGATTTCCCAGGGAGAGGACCTTGGACAAAACAGGAACACCAGCATCCGGGGTGTGGGCAGTGGAAGGAGAGCCAGCAAATAGCAAAACAGGTACGGAAAATGACTAAGTGATATAGGAGGTAAATGCTTTTGAGAAGTCAAGGGATGTAAGAATTGAGAAGCATCCATTACATTTAGCAATAGGGCAGTCGTCACAAGCACTGGTGTCTGGAGTAGGGAAAGTGATAGCCAGATGGAAGTTAGCCGAGAAGCTGGTGAAAAGCAGAGGAGATGGAGACAAGAACTACTCAAAACACTGAAGGAGTTGGGCTATGAAGAGGAGATAAGGAACAGGGAAGTAACATCAGAGGATGATGGGGGGTTTTGCAGATTGTTAAATCTTAATGGGAGAGATTTAAGCATGGTTTGAAATGCTGCTAGGGGGGCGCCTGGGTGGCTCAGTGGGTTAAGCCGCTGCCTTTGGCTCAGGTCATGATCTCAGGGTCCTGGGATCGAGTCCCGCATCGGGCTCTCTGCTCATCAGGGAGCCTGCTTCCCTCTCTCTCTCTCTGCCTGCTTCTCTGTCTACTTGTGATCTCTGTCAAGTAAATAAATAAAAATCTTTAAAAAAAAAAAAAAGAAATGCTGCTAGGATGGAGACAGGGAGAAGGAAAGGCTGGTGATGAGAGCCCGTCTCCCGACTGGATGGAGTGTGGCTGCTCAGTAAAGACAGAACCTTGACAAAGAGGAAGAGCCTGCATCCAGAGATGGACAGGAGACGGTCTTCTTCTATTGGACAGAGATCTCGAATGAAGGACGGGAAAAGGAATCAAGGTGATTCTTGTCGCTCCCATTTGGTAACCTTGCCTCTTCAACTACCGAGAGGGTTCAAAGGGGTATTGTGTACAAATGTAATCTGAAAAAAATCACTGTTGCTAGATGATTACCCTAAAGTCCCTAAAATTAAAGTAGCGTATAAATATAAAATAGGCTAAATTTACATCTTTTCAGTCAGCATTTCCCAACATCTCTAACATTCTTTCAAAAATAAGCTACATGAAACATTGGCTTAAGCCACCTTTTTCTTAAAGGACATATAGCCAAATGCCATCAGGAAGTCTGGCCATGGGACCATGAGTACAGAAACGTGTCCACTGGGGGATCATGAAGCATTCCTTCCTGACCCGAACCAGATAATGACACCCTGGGCCAGACCCGCTGTGGCCGACATCGGCTGTGCAGCTTCCCTTTTTCCCCGCTAACGGATCCCTGATTTTGTTCATTTCCAAGATGAATAGTGTTCCAGCCTAAGAGATGAGTCTTGATTAGTTCAAACCAATCAGGTATAGAAATGGGCTCAAGACACAATTCTTGCCAATAAAACTGCTAGGAGATGTCTGTTTGAAGGGGAGGGGCTTCTGGAAGAGGTATCCTCACTCTTGAGAAAGCAGCACAAGGAAAAAGGATATGTTCTTCCATCTCTGAATGCATTTAGTACCTGGAACTGTGGCAGTCATCATAGGATCACGAGGGGAGCCAGCCCAGAAGCACAGAACAAAAGATGGAGAGAACTAGGTCCTTCAGTGTTGCCACATGAACTGATCAATCAACCAACCCCAGAGCCATCTTTCTTTGGGATTTCTTGCCATGCGAAATAAGAAAAGTTCCTATTTTTCAAGCCACCTCTTTCTTCTTTTTTAAAGATTTATTTATTTTTAGAGCGAGAGAGAGAGCATGCAGGGGGAAAGGGCAGAAGTAGGGGGACCCCAGCAGGGACCCACAACCCTGCTGAGTGCGGAGCCTGGGATGGGGCTCGAAGCCACCAGCCTAAGATCACGACCTGAGCTGAAATCAAGAGTCTGATGCTCAGCCGACATAGTCACCCAGGCACCCCCAAGCCACTTCTAATTGCAGTTGGTTAGTATGGCAGTATGGGGCCAAAATGATCGAACTGCAACAAGCAGGAACTAGAAAAAGGTTGAAATCAGGAGAGAGAAAGTATTTGTCATCCTGTGAATAAGAATCATTTCATTATAGGAATCTGTTTTTAAAAAAAAGTAAGAAGGAATGGGTTCTGGTGGGAAGGAAGGATAAAAAGACTGGAAAAAGGGGAAGCTGCAAAGAAAATGTGAGACAAGTTCCATTAATGTCCCCGGGCCCCCTCCACCGTTGGGGAAATGAACTGTATTGTGTGTATCTCTCTAGTTCCCTGTGTGTCCTTGATCATTCACTTTTACTTCTCAGTCTGTGACTCATTCTCAGGCTCAGATGTCAGAATTCTACCAACTGTTCCAGGGAGAGAAAAAACCACAAATACCAATTACTCACTGATGCTATCCACTCCTTCCAGGGTCAACACTGACAGCTCATTCAATGGGTAAGATACTCTTCCCTGCTCCCACCGGAAGAAGTCCAGATAGCTCTGGGGGGAAATGCTTGTTTTACCAACCCTACTAGCTCATCCACACCTAGGAATTTAACAGCCATCTCCTAAAGATACTTAACGCACGTCTAACCTTCCTACTCTGTAATCCTGTTCAAGAGTCTCCATGGAAGCTCCATTTGCATGCCCTCCTCGTCCCTCTAACCCTCTGCCTTTGCCAATAAACACGAATTCATCGTGCCCTAAAACACCATGGCGCATCTCCATCCAAATAAGCTCTCCTTACCCATTACCTAATTCTCTCTATGATGCGCATCACTGGTCAGCTTGGGCTCATCTGAAGCCTCCCTTTCCTTCATTCCCAGAGTCATATTTTGAAGTATCTCTCAGACTGACCTACTCATTTCAATTCCCGTGGCCTCTATCGTGGCCCAACTGTTCTCATAGCCCCTGAGTGGCTTCATTTTCATCTCAGCTCAGTATCTCTGATCCCACTCTCTTCCACTGCCACTTGCCTTGTCGGCATGGCACCTTTCCAAGAACTCCGGAACCTTCCTGCAGTGGCTCCCGCTCATTTATGGCACCGAGCCTCGGGCTCTCCTGGATGGGTTTCAGGGTATTCCCTAATCTGGGTGAGGCTCCATCAAAGCCCTCCACTTCCTTCCAGTGTCCAACACCCCCCCACTTTTCTTCCAGCTCCAGGCTCCTATCACGTGTCCCTCCTGGGGGGTGCTCAGCACCTCCCTCTCTGTTCTCCTATTCCTTTGTGTTCCTCTAGGCCCAGCTCAAACCCACCTCTTCCCTGAACCCTCTGTAACCGCTCCAGCTCCTCCTTTGAACGCCGAGGACCACACTCTTTGCAGCATCTAATTGTCCTGATAAAAATCCATTCTCTCTCCCTGGCTGAGCCATACTGCTTCCGACACAAACCATGTCCTATACTTCTTGGTGTTCCTCACAGTGCCTTTGACAGTCCTGAACACTAGATAGGGATGAGATAACTATTTATTAACTGGATGGTCAACATTCAAGGGGTACCTTGCCTCTTTTCCTCATCACTTCAGTTATCAGGGAGCTTGGGAAGGGAGCAGGGACAGCGACGTCCTGCGGTCCTTGGAAAGCCTGACATGTACTCCAGACGGTACCTGGTACAGCTGGAGGGATCCCATTTCTGGAATGGAGACCATCATTTTCCAAAGAAGCATCACCGAGCTGACGGTTCCCATCAGTAAGGAACCAGAGCAGAAGCCAGAGAGGAGCATGGGGCAGGGCGGTCTGGAACTACATTTACCACTGTGGCTGCCTCCCGTGGAGTCACTTGGTGCCAGGGGGGGCGGGTGCGGCTTGTCCATCAGCATGCCGGTTGGGGGGGTTCCTCCCAGGGGGACAGAGGGGATGGAGTAAGGGCCGGGGACACCGGAGACGGAGGGAGGGTACCCGGCCTTTGCTGCTTTCCCTGCTTCATACACTGTGGAGGGAGATGAAGAGCAAAAGAGATTATATTATCGTCCCACCCTCCACAACCCTCACACCACAACTGCCTGAGGATGCACTTAAGGGAGCTCCTGGACGTGTGTGCGCGTACGCGTGCGCGTGCACGTGTTCTCCTAGGGCTGGACTGATTCATCAGAACCTCTCTCCCCCACTCCCTTGGACTCCTCTGGCTCCACCAAAAGGCAATGACATAAGGAATTACAGTGTTCAGGAGCTGGCAACGGAGTCATTAAGCGATCCTAGGAGCTGTCACGGCAGCCTCCCCAGTGCCAGCAGCAGCCCACCCTTCACCACACGGTCTGTAGGCTGCCTCAGGCCCCCTGGAGGAAGCCTAGCACCAGGCCACCCGGGGCTACTTCCAGGAGGATCCTAAGCCTCTTCTAGAGAGGCCGGGCAGGCACTGAGCTTGCATGTGGTTCTGCTCTGGGATCTCAAAGGCAGAGCAGATCACCTGACCCTCCTGGTAGCTGCTTCAGGCCTAAGGACACTGAAGATGCATGAATGTCTTTCCCCTTCAGGATGTATCTGGTTTCTGGCATGGGGGGCCCAGCTTTGTGGCTGCACGGACTCGGCCCTTATGGTGCAACTGTGAGCCCCCGATGAGGACTAGTTTGGTGGGCCACGTTGTCTCGGGCATAAATAAGACTCATCCCCGGCTGGGTGGTATGCCGAGCCTGCCGTCTGCACACTCTGCTTGTAGAAAGAGGAGTTCTCTGCCTTTGAGAGGCACGACCAGAGAAGCTTTCCTCTAGCTTGAATGCTTGAAGAGAGAGTAGAAGCCTCACCCACAGCCTGACCGTCGGGAGCCTGCCCTTCCCTTCGTGGGCTGCGCCAGTGTGAAATGCGGATGCAGGGGGCCGGGTGTGGATAAGAAGTAGGAGAACTGCATGCAGGTGAGAAGGCAGACAAGGACGGGCATCGCAGGGAGCCGGGGGCTCCCGGCAGAGGACTGAGCCTGGAACAACCAACTTCGGAGGTGGAAGGAAAGGAGGTGGAGAAGAAACTCAGGGCACACAGCTCTCTGACGGAGACGCGACCTTGCCTCCGGTCGCTCTGTCTCCCCACCGGGCACTTTACTCACAGGCCTGAGGGCAGCAGCAGGACTCTGGACAACACGGGCAGCGGATGTAGCAACAGCAGCTGTGAGGGCAGCACTGGCACCAGCAGATCCCCACCAGCACGAAGAAGAGGAAGACTCCCAGGATCACCAGGCCAACGAACACCCACTCTGGAAGGACGCACAGAGAAACCCACCCTTGAGGTGGCCCGCCGCATGGACAGGGACGCTCTCCTCGCTGTCTCCTGTCAGAGGAGTGGGTAGTGGGGGAAGGGGGGACCTGGGGAAGTAAGCATCATGACAGGGGGAACTCTGAGAGCGAGAAGTGTAGGCCTGACACGGCGGGGATGTGGAGAAGAGGGAGGAAGGGTACCTAGGGTCCTACTGAGCACAGTGTAATGACCAGCACAGAGTGGTGGCGGAGTTTCGGGGCCCCATCCTGGGCAAAGGGCTTACCATATCCACCGTAGTGTCTGAACAAGGATGGGGCAAGATCAGAAAGACTCCTGGCTGGGGAGAGGCATCTTGGTAGCTGAGCTAGGAAGTGGTGGGTTCTGTGAATATGTCCCTTTTGTGGGCAAGTTATTCTTACCTATAAAAACATGAGTCCTGAGACCAAGTTCTGTGTCACACAGTCTCAAGATATTTAGGTGGTCCAGGTCTCTCCCTGCTGACCACCCCTGTAACCCTTTTCCTGTCCTCAGCATCAAGGCTGAGATCAAAGCCTTTTGCTTCTATCTGTGGAACAAACCAGGGAGAAAACTAGAGACAAAGACTCAGGAAGACAATGTGCTGTTCCCACGCCCCAGGAGTGGCTTAGTTTGGTTGCACTCAGGCCAGCTGTGCTAAACAGCCAGCAGGCCCACAGCTAAAATGGCTCCAGGCTCTGACGACCGTACTGGCTGTTAACTTCTGCTGTTTTCACACCTTTGCCAGGGGCCAAACACAACTTCTGGTTCATTTGCTCGTCCACAAGATTCAAGAAAGGAAACAAGTTCCATCTGGCTTACATAAAAATGGCGTGACCCTCCAGTGACTTTATGTCATGCTTTCAGGACTTGGCTATAGGACGCAGCTTCCCACTGGAGGCCTGGGATGGACTGGATGAGCCAGGATTGCCTTTGAAAGTCCAAAGATTAAAGTGATTCATTTTGATGGAAGGTCACCTACCAGAAGTCCCTTTACAATGAACTTTAAGTACATACTGTTTTTCTTGAATTTTGATTGTTAAATATTCCTTCAGTTAAATGGACACTCAGTTGGAGCTTGAAAATAGGATATTTTTGTTATATAAAGGGTTTTGTCTTAATGCTAAAATTATCTTTGTTTAGAACATGATTTCCTCAGGACGAAAACAAGAATGTCCGTCCCCACTTTCCCTCTAAAATACACTCAAATTAACCAGGTCACCATCTCTTCAGTGAGGAAACGAGAAGGTCTTGGGTCTGGTGAGAATGGTCTGGAGAGCATTCCTGCTGAGGACAATAGATAGGTGAGGGCTTTGTCCCCGTCCTCAGCTACAACACAACAACATTACGTAGCCTGAGACAGATACGAGCCCTGAGGAACAGAGCCGTGGTGTGGCTCGGCGGCTACAAGGAGGCTCAGGCCGTCAAGGATAAAGACTGGCAGTTTTATCTCGGGGAAACAAAAGAACGCTCTCCATGAAAGGATTCTTGGGAGCCAAAAGGGAGGGATATTCAATGGACAAGGACCAGATATGAAAAATACAGTAACTCTTTCTTGGGACCGGGAGATGTAACATCTAGTTTGAAGCAATGCTTTGTAACGCTGTTTGTGGGTGTGATGAACGGGTACAAACTGACACAACTCTGGATAAGGGGGGGGTCACAAAGAGGAATAGGGAGGAATAGGGAATAAGGAAATGCGATAAATAATAACTCCACTAGGGATACTTATAGCTGTCTAGCACAGCGGAGGTACTGAATGGTTCCGGAGATTGCCAAAGAGCCTGCAAGGCCCGACATTGAAGTGGCGGGTCCCCGTTGCAGCCCATTTTAATTATCATGATTCTTTTAGGGCCTGGTGACAGGAGAAACACAATCTAAAGTCTTTTCCACTGGGCTTAGTTCATCCTGGAAAAGACCACAGAAATGTACAGACAAATGTGCAAGTAAGTTAAAGGAGCGATTAGCGACTAATGCAGAAGCAAGGCAGATGGAGTGACAGCACATTAAGCAAATAGAGAGTGAAATGACTGAGTACCTGGCATAATTTCCACAGCAAAACTGGGCAAGAGGTCAGCAAGCAGCCCTGTCCTGCCTGGAGGAGGTGGAAGGAAAAGAAGGGAAGAGGTTACTGCAAGGGCAAATACAGCTTGAAGCCTGGCACCATTGGCCCCGTCCCTCCACAGGGCTGGGGACCCAGGCTCTCTGCGGTTGGAGGGGCAAGTCCCAGAGGCTGAGCTCAGTCAGGAGAAAAGCTTTCTCCATCCCTCTTCAGCAGCCACCTAAGTGAACTTTGCACCGAAACCAGATGGAAGCAGAAACAGAACTTTCTCTCCAACTATTTATAGAAGGAGGAAATCTCTGCTTCCCATATGAAAAGCCCTGCTCGAGCAGACTGACATACACCATCTCCATTCATGTACACAGTCTTCTCCACACATATGATCGGAGAGTCAAACCCATCTGTACCCAAACGTGCAACCTACATTTTCATACATCCATACACAGTCCTGTGTCCATATCAAAACACAAGTCCGTACCCGGTTTTAACCCAGAATGGTCTCACTATGTGATTCTATTTATAGCCTAAAGATGCTTCAGTGATTAAAATTCTCAAAGGCAAGGAAAAGATAAAGCTAGATGACTTGCATGCTCTTCTACACCCCTTCTGGTTTCAGAAATACCCTATACATATGTATCTGGTGTGGCTTTTCCATATGGGACCTGAAGCTGGCCTTGTATGAACCCAAGTGCCTTCTGCGTGGGACAGCAGGTGAGCTGACGGGCTGGTGTCAGAACAGGTGCCCATCAGGGCTCTGGAAGGCAAAGAGCTGCGTAGGATCCAAGACTGTGGAAGTCGTGGGGGATCCAGAGGTTAGTCCTTTTAACCGCTAGCCTGATGTATAGGAAGAAGCACCGAATGCTTTTGCCACATTCTCATATCACACTAAACGTAAAGACCCTAATATGACTTTCACACTCGTCCCAGATGTTTCTACCACACTGAAGCCTTGCCAATGAGCAAGCTGCCCTATGAAGCACCTCGCAGGTTGCTTCCTTTCAGACTCCTGAGGGCAAAAAGCTGCTGGCGTACCACTCAAGCATGAACTGAACCTTATGACTTCACTTATGTGCCTAACATACTCCCCCAGAATGGCTCTGCTCAGTAGAAATATAATATGAGCGACACGTTAACTTTCGCTTTTTTAGTAATCCCATTAAAGAGTAAAAAAAAAAAAGAAAGAAATTTAATACTATTTTTTAACTCACCAATGTAGCCAAACTATTAACCCTTCAAAGGCTCAGGAGCCTACTGAATACAGTTTGGGGGGGGAGGTCTGTTTCATACATATGGATTTGGTTCATTTAGAAAACAACTTAAGTTTGTTGAGTTGCATTAGAGAAAAAAGTTACCCGTGTGTGGTTCATATTTTGAATCTTAAGATGGGTCATGATTGCTCACTGGTCCTCTCCTCTCTCAAACCACTCCATTGAAAAGAAGCACTGATAAAAGTCAAAGAAAAAGCAGCTCCTCTGGGACATTTACTTTTTCTTGGCTCTCCCTGACTACACAAGGCCAATGTGGTAAAATGTGTCCTGCTTGCATGTCCTACATGGGTAATGGTCCCTCACTTGAAAAATTGGGGCCACAATACATTCCAAGGGCAAAGAAGTATAGAACGAGTGACTTAGGCTCACTCTGTTCTAGGTTTTGGCAAGAAGGGCTTCTTTTTGTCTGTCTTTTATCTTGTGCAGCTAACATGCCAAGGATAGCCTGCTGTTTGCTGGATCTATTGGAAGAACACGCAGGAGCCAAGTGGAACACTGGAAAAAGGCATCCTGGAGGAGAATCCCTAGGCTAGTCTTTGGCCTAAGCCTTCCTGAAATGCTAAGAGGTGCCACTGAGACTCACATGTAGTCTCATCCCTTTCCTGGGATGGAATACCAGACAGGGATTTGGGACTGAGCCTGAGCCAGTGATTAAGCGCAGGCATTGGTCTCATCTGGAGTGTTCTGCGTACAAATGCCTCTTGGAGCCTCTACAAGGAAACCACTGGTCAAGGACTGGGGAGTTGGGGATGTTGGCCATCTCTTAAAGACATAATTCATATTAACTACCAGCCAACAGTCAATGTCTTCTCTTGTTCCAGCAAGAGTTATCAGATAGTCACTTAATGGTGATTTTTAAAAAAAAAATCCAGACAATTAGCACTTCTGAATGCATCTCTTATTGTAGCTAGTAAAATGAAAAAGCTTTTCTTGCATCTACCCTTGAGCTCTCAAACCTACCCATGTTTTAAACATCTCTAGATATGTGGTAGCCCATAATTAACCACATTCGTAATTGAAATATTATTGATGATATAAACTGAAGATCTGTACACCCTCACAGGGTATTAGCCATGTGATAATTATAAACTAAAAAAAAATCCATATATTTGGGTGCCTGGGTGGTTCAGATGGTTGAGCACCTGCCTTCGGCTCAGGTCATGATCCCAGAGTCCTGGAATCAAGTCCCAACATCAGGCTCCTTGCTCAGCGGGAAGCCTGTTTCTCCCTCTCCCTCTCCTGCTCCCCTTGCTTGTGCTCTCTCGCTCTCTTTGTCAAATAAATAAAATCTTTAAAAAAATCAGTATATTCAAGGAAAATACGGAGCTCATACATATGATAGAGATGACATTATATTGGAGAAAGCAGTGGACTGGGAGGCAGGGTACTGGGAGTCAACTCTGTCCTTAGTTTGCTTGGTGAGTGCCACAGGCAATCCTCTTTCTAGGCCTCCATTTTCTCCCTAGTCAAGTGAAGAGATTAAATAAAGTGATCTACAAGGAGGGAGACCATATGTCCGGGTGTGTGCCTGCTGTCCTGGTGTAAATATTAATAGCACTACTTTTAACTCTCAAGGTGTCCTATTTTGGACAATTAATTATATGGTCACCCTATCTATAATATTTTTGGCTCTCAAATCTGGTTAGAGTTGCAAACTCAGCTCTGTTTACAGGGAAAGCAGGTAAGGCACGTAAACGCAGCCAAGGGTAACATATCAGGGAGCATTTAAGGGCGAAGCGAATGGCCGATTATGTGTCTCTGGGGCTACTGCTGTTCACCTGTAGCCAACCGCTGCCTGACGGGAATGTGTCTCCAGAGTTGCAGGTCTTCCTGTTTCTCAAGATTAGCCAGACCACAGACTTTTTGTGCGAAATATCCTGATTTTCAAATGTTGGCAACTGATTCATAGATTTTTTTAAAACACTGGACAAGCCATACATAATATATTTGGGGGCTGTATAGGGCCCAGAGATCACATACTTGGAACCACTGACAGGTATAAGGAGACTGAGATATTTATGAGCACATAAAACACAAAAGCTGGATTTCCCCACAGGCTGTTTAGGTCACCTTGCTGGTCTTCTGACATTGTTTCTACACACAGCAGAACGTCAGTGAGTGTGAGCTCTAAGAACCTATGTTCAAATGAAAATCTGAAAGCAAGAGTATTACACACCAAATTGTTGGCTCCTTATTTCTGGAGAGCTGGAATGGGCATCATGGAAACACAATGAAGGGATTTTCATTTCTAGATTATATGTTTGCATTTGTAATTTAAAAACCTGAGCATAGGGTGGTATCAAAAATATGGACAGGAGATCCACAAAGCTTGTCACTCCGACAGAGGGACATACATCAAACTTCTCATTCTCCCTCAAGCAACAGCCAGTAGCTGATGCTTCAGGGAGAGATGAAGTTTTCCCATAATGCACCTGTGTAGTGCTGGTCCCAGGATGGGCGACAGGATCTTGCCATATGGTGGGTGAAATGTAATGTCTTCAGACTTCAGGACACTGAAGGGGTTTGAGGATAGCAGACTATATGACTGTATCATGTCAGCAGCAGAGAGAGTACAAATCTCTATGACTTTTATACCGCAATTTATATTTTCCTGGGGCTAAAGACATTTTTTAAAGTAGATTTATGCTGGAATCATATATTTTTGAAAATAATTTTGCTTCCAGCTTCTTGATGAACAATTCCTAAGAAATGCTGTTGTCGGCTGGAAATACTCTATCTTTTCTTCCTATTCTATTACATCCAATGAAGGTCTGATCTTAGAAAGTCCAAACAATTCCAGTAAATCCTTTCCAGATTTCAGTAGCACTTTACCAACACTTGTGAATCATTGCCATTCTTCCAGGATTCAGTTTAAGAGGGGCAATTACAAGTCACTTTAATGTCTGAGGAAAGGATAGAGAACAGACCCTGCGAACAGAAGGCCACATCTATGCTTTTCAAACCACAGCTCAAACTATCAGTAGAAAATACCGGTCTTATGTAAGCACTCAAAACAGTTTTCCCCAAACCTTGCAGAATCCATTACTTTTAAGACATTTCCACATGAATAGAGCAAACAAATTAGGCATACTAATAGTTGGCACATGCACACACAAACACAAGTGCCTGCTTCCTACAGTTACCATCACAAACTCTGCAGCCAAAAACATTCTCATACTTGGGGTTGAACGATCAGGGCAGAAACATGCATTGTGGGGGCACCTGGGTGGCGCAGTGGGTTAAAGCCTCTGCCTTCGGCTCAGGTCATGATCCCAGGGTCCTGGGATCGAGCCCCGCATCGGGCTCTCTGCTCAGAAACATGCATTGTGACTCAGACAACCTGTATCTTAACTATGCAAGTCCCTATGTCAGCTGTTTCCTGCTACTGACACATTAAAGTGACCCCCACCTGGACTCTTTGGACATATACCTGAAAACCACTTCTGGAAAACTCACTTCTGGAATGTCTCCAACTCAACTCGTTCATCATTCGGTCAACAAAGAAAGGTGGGCTGTGCTGGTGGACACAAACAGGAGAAAGGCGGGAAGCCCATGCCTGAGAGGCTCGCTATCCAGTCCCTGCAGCCTGCCCAGCAATGTCAGTCTGAGTTATTACCGGCTGCTCTTCTGCAAACTTACTAAGGTCAAAGGACTTTCCTCCTGCCAAATCCAATTATCATCAGCCTTTTTTTTTTTTTTCATTTCTTTTCTTTTTCTTGACATCCCATTCCACCTGGTCAAGAGGCCTTTCCCCAAAGACACAGTCCTTGCCTGGTTTCCCACTTCTCTTCTCCTCGGAGCCTTATCTTTGCACATTTCACAACAACCCACGTCCTGGTGGGACTTCCCCAAGGTTCCGATGCTCTTTTCTTGGTAGGCCAGGCTCCTCTAGGCAGGAATTACTTACCTTCTTTACTAATAACACCAGCTAATACACTTCTCAGTCTCCTGCTTTGCTCAAATCCTTACCACGCGCACTCTCAAGTCCATTCTGGCAGAACCCTGGAAGGAGGTTGCCCTGAGAGGGTGCTCCCTCCTCTGTGCTCCCGAGGACCCCGTATACAGCTTCATGAGGGCTTATCTCTCTGCTGCCAGAGCCATTTTACGTGGACCTCCACTAGCAGGATGGAAACCCCTCTGGGGCAGGGGCTGTGAGCCGTGCTCGGCATCCCCAGTGGCCCACCTCACCCAATGGGACCTTGAAGGGTTTCAAGTAGCAAATCTCCACTGTCCAGTGTGCTGAACTTCTGGCTGGACTTCTGATTCATCATTCACTTTTTATCCCAGATGGAAACAGGCTCTTATTAAGAACATGAAGGAGACATTCATTCATTCATTAAGCGCTGTTCTATGTACTGGACTGCCAGGAGCATCCTCTAGTCCTTGCAACATCTTGCTATCTAGGGGGATGGAAGCACCACTCCACCCCACTCCCCACAAGTTACAAACTACCAGGCTATGGTGTTATTAAGGCAGACATTATGGAGAGATACAAGAAGCCTACAACATTCAGCCAAAAAAGTTGTTTTTGTAAAACTTAAAACTCAAGCCTGAGCTCTGATTACTAGTCCAAACCTTCGAAGTACAATGGAAACTACAGAAATCCAACTTTAGGACAAACTTGTTCTCAGATCCCAGATCTGTTAGTCACTTACTTGCTGACAACAGACAGTAAATTATTTAAGGCACTAGAACTCACAAAAAGGAGAAAAAAACAATACTTCCTTCATACCTATGATGTCACCACCACTGATCGCATTGTTATCTCCATTCATTTCTTTGGGTGACCTTGGAGTCCTCCTCAGGTTTGCCAATATTCATACTAGTGACCTTTCTGTTTAGGATGATCAGATGTTCAGAATGGTTTTCTTCCCCAGTTCCTTGAAATTCCCCTCTTCTCCCTTCTGTTTAATGCACATCTGGGCTTCATCCCACTTCCAAGCTTTCCTAACATGTCCTAGATCCATTTTCAGGGATGTACTGTACCCACCCCCTGGTCTCTCAGCTCCTAACCGTCCAAAATGTTTCTCTCCTAAGTCTTTTAGGAGAGCAGATGGTTTTCTCTGGCCCCCTTGAGTATAAAGTTGTTTCTATGGCTATTTGGATTCCCAAATAGACTGGAAATTTCCCAAGTGCACACACATCCCTGTTTTTATTCTATATTCCCATAGCAACCATGCATTCAATAAATATAATTTATGATTATCCATCACAAATGTGGATATAGCTTCCTTTCTTTTACATATATTTATAAAGTGTATTTAAGCATTTCATGTGTGTACTTTTTTCTTTTTTTATCTTTTACATTTTAGGTCACTTTAAATTATAGTGAATAATTCTGACAGTGAATTCTCTCCACAAAATGACTAGTATTGTACCATCTGCAATTAACTATTAATAAATGCTTCAGGCTTTTTGGCAGTGATTATATGCTTGGCCTAAGGCACTGACTTCTCCTTGTCCTTGTCCTTGTCCTTCTCCTTCTTCTTTTTTTTAAAGTAGGCTCCAGCATGGAGCCCAGCGCAGGGCTTGAACTCATGATCCTGCGATCAAGACCTGAACTGAGATCAAACACTTAAGCAACTGAGCCCCCCAGATACCCCGGCGCTGACTTCTTTTATTCACATAGAATTTCAGGATTCGATTTTATAGGTAGAAAGAATCTCTAATCCATATGGAATCATCTAATCCATAACCCACTCCATATTTTCCAGAAATCTGAGGCTCAGAGAGATTAAGGCTCTTAGTCACACAGCTAATAATCAAACCAGGAGTAAAACCTGGGTCTACTCACCCCCATTCCGGTATTTTCCCCCCCAACATCTTAATCCCCCTCAAGCTTTGCTTATCCTTAATTTAGAAATGTGCAGCAACAGCCTTCTAGTTTCCTAATATTTGCAGAGAGCAACTCTGAAATTTATGTTTGTGGCATTATTGCTCTACTTATATAATTAAAGTATAATTTTTGGATGTATGAAATGTTAGAGATGGTTGAAATTTTCAGCAGCTTTTGAAGTTGTGACCAGAAAATGATTACTGAATCCATCACAACACAGTATGAGCTAATTAAAAGACATTCACCATGCCGCTACAAGCTAATAAACAATAATGGAAATGATTGCAAAGTGCTCTGCAAAGTGCTATAGTGAACCAACTCCCTGCTCCCAGAGAGAGAAGAGATGCCAAGTCTTAGTAGTCATCGAACATGTAAAACTTGGCCGGCGAGGGAACGCTGAAGACAGCTAGATTTGACTCCAAAATGACACGGAGAAAGGCGGGATTTAATGGGAGGAGGAAATGGACTTTCTGGGGATCCAGTGTGATTTCCTGAGCTCACTGTGCTCCGTTCCACAGATTGGCACCTGCGACTGGCAACTTAAACACAAAGATACCAAGAACGGCTACTTAACCCCAAAATGCGTGGTGGCTGGAGGCAGACACAGAGGGGGACACTGCTTGTAGGTCTGGGATTGACAAGCGTCCCGCCCTTTCCTCCCCCCCAGGACCGCAGTCGGGGGCACCGCCCCCGTGTGAACGCGACCGTGCACCCTTGGAGGGCGGCAGCTGGCTTTGGAGGAAAAGGGATTGACTGTTTCCTGCCCGGCTTCCAAGGACCCCAGTTCTTTCTTCCCAGGGCTGAGCCGATTTCTCGGTGACACCCACTCTCCCGGGGCCCCCGGGGCCTCCCCCCGCGCGGGCGCGTCCCCCCAACCGCCTTCCCGCGCCCCGGCCCTGGGCCCACAATGGAGCTGGCGGGTTGACCCAGCTGCTCGGGCTCGCGCCCGCGTAACCACGGCAACCGCGGGCTGCAGGAATGCGCGCTAATTGAAGGCCGAGCTTCCTCCCACGGCGATGAGCAACAAGTGAAGCAAAAATAGTGAGGCGGGGTGAAGGCTGCGAGGGGGCAGGGGGGCGGAGGGGAGAGCGGGCGGCGCGGGACCGGCTGGCTGGGGTCAGGAAGGCAAAGAGCGCCTTCGAGACCTCGTCCGTTCTCGGAACGACCCAGGGTCCTGAAGAGCTCAATGGACATCCTTTGCCCTCCAGACATCTTGGTGCGAAATCTCCCAGGGGACAACGAAGGCAAACCACAGTCTCTTTGCTGGGCCTCTGCGCGTTTCTAGTAAATGAATGGAGACGTGCCCATCCCTGGGTCTCCACGACTTAAACAGCTGCTGGCCCAAGAGTCAGCCGGGGAAGGAAGGAGCAGACACGAATTTGCCCCCAGCCTCTCTGGACGTTCTGCTCTCTTCAAACCAAAGGAGAACCTTCAAGGTGGTCACGTCTACGGGCTGACCGTCACACCAGTTTGGCTGGACAGTACAAGTTTATGCCTGTTGCCTTGACATAAATTATTAAAAGTTTTCCCTTTTCACCCCGAGGTATCCTGGTTTGGACAGTAAATCAGAAAGTCACCCTAGCTAAAGTCTTTCCGGGGCCATCCAGATCCTAATCCAAGTCAGGGGTTCCCAAAGCCCCTCCAGACTTCGCCAAATGGCCTGGGTGATGTAATGCTTGTATTTAGGCACTGACCACCCTGTAATTAACTAAGGGCCATCCGCTGAGAAATGGGGACTTCCAACAGCAACCAAAACATGGTAACCAACACATAGCATGCTGGGACAGAATGTCCTGAAATCCACCAGCAGGAAGAGTCCCACAGGGCTGATTAGGGTCACCACTGGCAAGGCACCGCACAGATGTCATTGAGAAAACGTGCATCCATTGGTAATAGGATTGCCGATTCGCAGATGGCTCGTTGAAGCCTCTGCTTATGGAACAGGCTGAAGGGAAATCTGCTTGCCAGCAGGATTCCCAGAACCCAGGATTCTCTAAAGAGGGTTCCCTCAGATTAAGGATGCCACACTAGCAATAAAGCGTGGGGGACGGGAACCGGTGGGAGTTCTTACGATGGGCCATTTCATGCTCGCAATCCGTCTTCCATGTGACCTTTGTGACCCCTTCCCCTTTTACAGATAATGACACTGAGGCTCGTCAACAACGACTCACGCTAGGCCGTGTCGCTTCCCTGAACCCAGCGACATCTGACCCCAGAGCGCATGCACTTCACAGAAGACTTTGTCCAGTATCGAGATGGACCTTTGGTCACGATCAGCGTTTTGCAACACTGGCACTATTGACATTTGGGGCCAGATAACGCTTTTCTGGGCATAAAAGTGCTGGCCTGTGCACTGTAGAAAGTCTACCACTTGCCTCGGCCCCTTTGGCACCCCACAAGTTGTGGTGACCAAAAATATTTCTAGGCATTGCCAAATGTCTCCTGGGGGGGAGAGGGAGGGCAAAATAGCCCCCTCTTGAGAACCAATAGCCTCGATACTTAATATCAAACACAGTCTTAATCTTTTCTTGTTCTCTCTAATTGCTTCAGAAATATAATATTTATCTTTACCAAAACACAGTAATTTTTATAGGACAAGATAGTGTCACTTATTTTCTATCTTCACTGTGCTGGGGACATAGTATGCAAAAAAGACGAGTTAAATGTAAATCACACTTGAAGCAGAACTGACTATCATGGTGCCCATCAAAGAGCAGGGTTGCAAGTAAGCAGTAGAGAGGCCTGAAGGCCACAGGAGACTTCCTGTGAAGACTAAAAGGCCTGATCCCAAGTCTCTGGAGCAGTCACACGCCCCACTCCACGGCTCACACCATAGAATGGTTGTCACTGACAGTCACTAACCAGAATCACATTCCAGTTGATGCCTGGCTGGCTTTCTAGTTCCTCCAACAGAGGAATCTACGTAAGCAAGGCAGGCCAGGCGCAGGAGAGAGGACTGGGAGGACAGGTGACGGTGCTGAAGCCTAAAGAGCTCACGCCTCATTAGTCCTCTCTCTCTCCTGGCACGGAGTCAGCATGGCTGTCTTGGCTTTTCCGGAAATCTGAAGGCCCAGGTGTCTACTGAAGACGGAAAGGATGGTTCCGCCCTCTTAGTGGAATCAGACCGAGTTAAGGTCTTTCACGTGGGGCCCAGATCTCTGAGGTATAATTGAGTCTACAAATGAAAATACGGGCAGAGCCCAAATCCAAAGATGGTCCAAAGGCGTAAACCCCAGATTTACGGCTAGAGTGTGGCTCTGTAATTAATTCCTTCTCTCCTTTCTGCCAGGAGTAAACTTCTTCCTTCTTCTCCCCCAATTCTTTTTCCCTCTTCTTCTGTTTGTAAATCTTGGAGCGAAACAGCAGCAGCCACTCTGAGAGATCAAAGTTTTAGCAAGCAACAAAGACCTCCAAGGAGGCTGTTGCCATGGGAACTCCAGGAGCTGAAGCCCTCTTAATGGGCAAATCTCCTTGGTTAGCAGCAGCACCAGGCTGGGGCTGGCAAAGACGGAGAGAAGGGGAGAAGGAGCCTGGGCGACAAGTAGCCTTTCTGAACGGCCAGAACTAATCTTGGGGGGGGGGGGGCGGCGTGCGGCACTGACAAGGGGTGAGTGCCAGAGCACTCCTGCTCAGCCTCCGAAACACACACCTGTCAAAAATCCCCAAAGTTCTGAGACGTCCCCTCCCAAGAGTTCCCTGATTTCTGACTGTGTTCTTAATGGCTTCTTAATACTAATGGGCTGAACGATGTATTTTCAACCACAATAGCAATTTCGGGCCCAGTGTTGTGAACAACGTGATTTTATGAAAATCCATGTATGTCTGTGCCTCCATCCCGTGCCCAGGTGCTTCTGGGTAAATCACAGGAGGAGACTGAAGGGAAAACCAGAAGCATGACAGGAAAACAAAGGTGTCTCTGTGGCATCACTGTCACAGGAAGAACCAATCCGACTTAGCGCCTACTCACAAGGACCTGCTGGGAGCAAACCTATTTCTGGCTTCCTGGAATAGCATTGCATTTGGCCTATAAAGAAACACAAATGGATGAGTTCCACAAAATATTAACAGTGTTTGTTTTTGCCTGCCTTCTTCATTTGGAAACAACGGCCCAACTTCCCTTTAGGAAGCTACTCCTTTTCCTTTTTCCTTTCAATTCGTGCCCCCCTTTCAATGGGGCTGTCGGCGTCCTTGCCCTCCTGTCCCAAAGCACAGCCTGCCCCCAACACTGGACTTCTGCCGACACCACGGAGAAAGGCACTCTCGCCTCCTGAGAGGGAAGGCACTAAAGACCATGGAAGTCTAGAATTCTTGGGGGCTACCTTTGCCCCAGATGGGGAGCCTGACTGAGAATTAAGCTAACAACAGGAGAAACAGATACTTTAAAATATAATCTGAACACTGGGACTCAGACACGCTTGAGCCTGGACTTACCAGTTCCCTAAGCCAAAAAATTTCCCTAAGCCGGGTTAAGCATCTAGCCCTTTCAACTGGGAGAGTTCTGAAGGATACGGTCATTGGGTCTGGACGGCGAGATTTTAGGAGATATTTTCTTCTTTTGTACATTTCTGTTCTGCTTGAAATGTTTACAGTACACATGCGTCCTTTTTTTCTAAAACAGTAAGAAAGCAAAACAAAACAGCAGTATTTTAGGCACCACCCTCTAGAGAGAATGAATTCCGCAACCGCTGGGTCTTCTAAGTAAAGTCAAAATCATAGAAAGGACTCTGAAAGCGATCTTGTTTATCCTAATATCTTAGACAAAAGAACCTGTTCCATGTTGAAAGCTCATCAGAGAGGAAGTTTCTCTAATTCCCCCCACGAACCATAATTTCTAGAAAAGTGTTATTTGCCATTCGGAAAGCCTTCCTTCACTTTAATCTAAACACCCCTTGGGTCATGTCCTCTTACTCTGTTCTCAGGCCAGAATCAGGAGTGTTCACCCAGCCATGTTCCCACCTGGGCCCTTTTCCTCATTTTTCTACTTGAAGGGCCTAAAAACAAGCTACCGTATGGGACATCAGAGAGAACAGGTTAGCCCTCATATTGCACATGGGAAGACGTAAGAACAAGGCGAGCTGCTTTTAGATTTTAAAATAATAACTTCTCTGCTGGAGCCTTCCTCAATGGTGAAGTCCTTTTCCTGCCAGCTGGAGCTGCCCAAGGGAACTTTCCTCCTATCCAAACAGTGGCATGTTTCCAGGTTATAAACATCCTGTCCTTACCACAGATCTTAGACCAACATCTAATCTCAGGGTGGCAGATCTCTGGACACTCCTTTTTCTGTCTAATGGTGTGGCTCTATGATCCCAAACATCTAAATGTTTCTAAGGTACCTGTCACAGTCCTCTCAAAGTACCCCAAACACCAAGTGTATCTCTAACTCTGGCATGACTTTACCTTCTGAATCATCAAAAAGAGATTAAAGAATGTTCAGTATACTTTTTGTGTTTAATGTTGAATCAGCAGTTGTCCTCCCATTTCTCTGAATCACTTGTCTTCAGATATTTCTGAAACCTCTGAAAGAAGCATCCATCGTGATTTGTAGATGGTTCAGATGTCTGGGGTCATGCTCAGTGGGGGAGGTATGCAATCTGGGCAAAAACAACTTTGCCTTTGAAGTAAGGGCCTAGGTCAATGGTATAGGCAGTTTCCCTAAGAAATAAAGTGAAAATACTAAAGCAAATCTGGGACAAGTAAAATTATTACCCACGACCTCAAGCAGCAACCACAATTTTTAAAACATGGCTTATAGGGTGCCTGGGTGGCTCCGTAGGTTAAGCCTCTGACTCTTGATTTCAACTCAGGTCATGATCTCAAGGTCATGAGATCAAGCCCCACGTCGGGTTCAGTTGAGCGAGGATCCTGCTCAAGATTCTCTCTCCCATTCCCTCTGCCCCTCCTCTCCTATCCCCTCTCCACTTGTGCTCCCACGCTACATAAATAAACAAATAAGGCTTCCGCAGAGGAGTATTCTATAGCTTCTTAATGTAGACAGGGCCTGTGGTATCATGGAAAGAGATGAAGCTAGGAGGAACCAAGACATTTGGGTTTGGTCATCATCACTGCTTTTTTTTTTTTTTTTCCAGAGGGATAACTATTATAAAACTTGAACATTAATTTCTTCATTTGGAACACAAGGAAAATAATGCCTCCTTTCCTACCTTACATGGTTCTTACAGAAAAAAAAATTTATGAACTACAACTTATTATCAGTGTACTTATGAATAGCAGACATAGTAATGGTATCCCTTTGGTGGACATTAATTGCTTTTTTCTTCTTTTTTTTTTTTGCCTCTCACATTCATTCTTCCTTTTTTTTGGGTAAGAGTGCCCCAATTTACTCTGGGGAGATGATTTTCCTCCACATGTTAGACTAGCTACCAAGAGCCCTTGATCTCCCAAGGCTAAGCAGCGGACGCATGTCCAAACTGGGCCAACTCGACTCGCTCACCCGAGACTGACTTGAGTGGAAAAATGAAGAAAAAAACGAAAAAACAGAAAAAACAGTTGAATTGATTTTTTCTGGGTATGGAGTCTTAATGACATTGTCTACTAATTCTTGCTACATAGACCCTACAGCATCTCTGACACATCAAGGACTGTGCTGTGTTCATCAAAACATCTTTACTTTTTCCCCAGGGAAATACAAAATAATAGCAGAAGTGACCCATGTCACTGCCAGACCTGATCCCTAAAAAGTCCCACATGACGTTTCTCACTCTCTCTTTCTGAGCAGGTGGGAGCAAATGTCTCTGGCACAGCTGAGCCAAACAATGGAGAAGCTTAGACCCCTCCTCCACCACCTGGAAGGGAGCTACTCAGGTGAGCCTCCTAGCTCGTATCTGACTGGGACAAGAGGAAGTAAGAGATTTCTACTACATGTAGTAAGTCACTGAGACTTGGGGGATGTTTTTACAGAAGCTAACAAGCATTACCTTAGCATACTATCCTCTTCAGAGACTGAATGTCCAGCCTTCCTTTCGATAATGACACCCTTCCAACAACTGAGTTTCCTGCTGAAGTTAGCCAGAGTCCAACTCTGTTGCTTCCAACCACAGTCCTGGATGGACCTACCACCAGTAGTAATTGAAAGAGCCAGATAAGGAAATATGGCCCAGTGAGATGAAACCATGTTACCTCACTTGAGACTGTAGACATCTATGGTACTGACCCTTTGTAAGTCAACAAATATATACTTAGCACTTGCCAACATTTAAGGGGCATAAAATATTAGTTATAGATGCTATTTATCATTTTTAATTTTTTTTTAAATTTATTTATTTGTCAGAGAGAGAGAGAGAGCGAGCACAGGCAGACAGAGTGGCAGGCAGAGGCAGAGGGAGAAGCAAGCTCCCTGCCGAGCAAGGAGCCCGATGTGGGACTTGATCCCAGGACGCTGGGATCATGACCCGAGCCAAAGGCAGCCGCTTAACCAACTGAGCCACCCAGGCGTCCCAGCTATTTATCATTTTTAAAAAAAACATTCACACCGGCCTCTTTATACTCAACACTCTGCCAGGCATTACAGATATAAAGACAAATGAGCATTAGTCCTTTACTCTGAAGAGCACGTGATCCAGTGCTATGGAGAAGCCTCCAGTGTTGTGGGAGAAATCAAGACAAGTACCGATGCAGTACCATGGGGAACCACTCCCATGAACCAAGCCAGGATATAAGACGGATAGGTTCTGCCCTTGGCCCTTTCCACTTTATATAATCTTCCTGGGTGACTCATCTGTTCTTTCATGGCTGTACCACTAAGGATTCTCAAATCTATTATGTCTCTGATCCTTGCTTCTCCACTGGGTTCCAGACCTCCATTTCCAGTTGTCAGCAGAACATCCCTACCTTGGGTTCCCACAGGCCTCCCATATTCAACATGTCAAGAACCAAAGTCATTCTCCTGCCTCCCCAACCTGCTTTCCAACCTGTATCCTCTCTTAGTTGATGGAACAGCTGGCTACCCAGCTAGCTAGAAGTCATGGTGTCCTTTTGACTCATCTCTCTCATTTCTTTTTTTTACATTAGTCACCAAGATCCATCCCTTCCGTCTCTGAAATGTTCCTGTGTTGTCGCTTCTCAAGCCACTGGTCTGGTTCAGAATCTCACAGGCGTTCACCCACGCCGCTGCAGCAGCCCCACAGCCCAGGCCTCTGTTCTCGAATATTCTTTCGCATGGTCTACCCTGCTGCTAAGTAGTGTTTTGATCCTGAGATCCCACTTCATTCCTCTGTTGGTATTTCTGTACTGGCTCCCCAAAGTCTTCAGGATAAAGTCCAAATTTCCTAATCTGACATATAAGATACTTCACCATCTTGTTCTGTCAACATTTCATCTTCACCTTTGTATGATGGAAAAAAATAAATTCTTAACTTTTTCTCTAATTTATCCCTTTAACTCGCCTTTCCTTAACTAATTGGCCAGCTGAAATTCCAACCAGTTTTCTGCTCCCCACTTCGTGATCATCTTCAAGACGAGCTACGCTTGGCTCCTTCCAGCCACCATTGACAGTTTCTTTTCATTCTTGTGGGATTATTCCTTTTAACTCTGACCTACAGCAAAAGGCCATAGTCTGTTCTCTCTGGCTTCCTTGTGAATGAATGTCACCCTGTACATTCTTATAACCTGTAACCCCTTCTATCTCTGTCATGAGGACTTAAGTCCTGGGAGGTCATTTTCTTGTTTGTTAAGGTAGTCACATCCCTCATGTTCCTCAACTTTTCATATTCTGAAATTGAAATGAATCTCAGAAGTAACCTAAACATCTTTTCTTATACGTAAATGTCTCATTTATAACAACTCCCAAGATTTTTTCCACCCTCCTGGGACAAAGAAGTCACTACTCCTGGGAAGGCTTATTCCATCTTTAGATGGCTCCAATTGTTAAGTTATTTCTTCATATTGAGATGGACTCCTGCCCCTTGTAACCTCTACTCCTGGTTCTAGTTCTACGCAGCCACACAGGCAGAGTAAGTTTCTAGTGCCTCTTCTGTACAATTTCAACTGGAGATACTTCCCAAGTCCTCCTCCACTGGATCAAACCTTCCCAGTCCCTCTAACTATTCCTGATGCCATATTCAATGACCGAGGCAGTGGCTCATGGAGGTTGCAATTAGCAGACTGTTATACGCCTGTTATATGCCCTCTGAGGTCTTCATCTCCTTGAGGTTGACCTCAGACATCAGGTTGCTCTCTTGGCCTCACATGAAAGGAATACCTAACCATTAGGCCTGTAGGGTATAACAACCAAACAGTTAGAATTTTAAAAACTGACGATAGTTTGAAACATTCTATGAAGGGTATCAAGACAAAGAAGACCCAGAAGTTTGCATCTGGGAAGTAAATATGGTCCTTCCTGTGTCCCGAAAATTCTCGTTGATTTCAAACTCACTTCTTTAAATAAATAGCACAACTAGCGTTGCCCTAAAAAGTTCACATGGCAAATATATCATGCTCCGAACATTTCTAATTAATGTGGAACACAGCGGACTGATGTGTTTCTCCTCCCCAAGAACGCTAGCATGTCCCTGCTCATCCCACAGACACGCCTCTTCTGTGATGAATTGATTTGCAGCCTCCCCAGTTTTCCTTTGCCATTCTTTTTAGAGCGACGTTGGCTTCTGTTCTTCATCTCTTCTCCCATCATTGGTGACCGTTTTCATCTGAGCCTTTCTTTCACCCACCTCTCTTTGCCCCAAGGACAGTGTCTTCCCTCAAATGGCTACAAGTTTGGATCCGGGGGAAATGCCCTTCCTGCATGTCAGCACATCCTCAGCGGACAAGGCTTTCCCTCTATTCATTTTCCCACATTTGCAGAATTGAGAACAAATTATTTAAAGTGGTTTTTACCTGGCATCCTTTTCCCCTGCACAGGCAATTACTTCTCTGCAAATGTCTGCACTGGCCAGATAATTGTGTCCACAATTAGCTAATTGCAGGCTCAATGAGCCACTTGTTCCTTAAAACTTGGCCACGAGAGTTGTGTGATTGGGCAGAAATTTATCTTTTTATTCCCTTCTGATTTACAGAGTCACTGCAGATCTCAAATCTGATTTCTCTGCATTCTTTCACAATGTCAGTATAAGCCTTTTTACTTTTTTACCTCCTTTTGTATGTCTGTCCTACTTCCCATTTTTTACAAATCACGGCATCTATGCTTTACATATTAGACCCAAGGAATATGTATTTGAATAAGTCAGCCCTCTAATAAAGGTTAATTATTATTAATTAAAAAGTTATTAATAAATACCTTAATACATCTTATAAACCATAAAAGTAAGGCAGCAGGGCAGCAGAATACTTGATTTGCTAAAGGCACACAGTCATCGTAGAGTAAAACTAAAAATCCTAAATAGCAAATTCCCTGGGCCCTGAGTTTCCCACATAGGGGTAAAAGTAACTTCCAACCTCATTTGCATTTAAAAGAAACATTCCTCCAAATTGTTATCACCTGGCTTCTTGGAAACTACAAAAAAAAAAGGCATTTCATCTAAAAAATGGCCTCAAGCGTTTACCTTTTCTCCTACAACTAATGCAGTTTCTTTTCTTAATTTCTGTATATTTTATTCTAATTTTGTTGTACAACCAACATTTTATAGAACATGAAATATGTGCTCAATTTTCAGTTCCATACAAGGAAGTCATTTCCCACTGACATTCCTCCAATCTGCAAAAGAGGACACGTGGCCAAAAATAATGAATTTTCTTTTACAAAGAAATTAATATTAATAAAGATTAGATCTATTTGCTTTGAGAATGACTCAGAAGCTTTTAGGTTTCAAGGCATTTGCCTTCCAACTAAACCCTAGCAGACTCTCCAATAGTTCTTTCCATCAGGCACATGGTTAAACCCTCCAGCTGACGGCCACCCTTCCTCAGGACTGTCTTACATGTAGGTAACTGAATGGAAAAAGATTCCTGACATCTTGGGAGATTCCTCACTCAGCAATGAATTCTTATCTCTCAGTTGTCTCTACTCTGCTTCAAAGGCGTCTGGCATTTTCTTCAACGCTTAGCACACAGAAAGAGAAGTAAAGCCTAAGAGCAGAGAGAAATCAGGGTTAAGTGGACACAAGTGGAAAGGAGGGGGGAAAACAACCCTGAGAGAGCAGAAGAGACATCAGGACTGTGCCAAAAAGGGCCTCCAAGAAACAAGATCCAATAAATACGGCTATTCCTCATGAGGAGTTTCTAAAGCTCGTTTGTGCACAAGAAATAGAGCCCGGTGTATGCACGCCGCTGGGTCATGCAGGGAACAGTGAGCGGAAGGAGCAGCATGAGCGGTCCAAGACGGACGTGCTGCCGATGGCTTTCACTTACCCAACACCAGCAGCTCCGCCAAGTCCTCGTTTTTGCCCTCCAGGTCATCGGGGGTGGTGACGATACAGTAATAGAGTCCGCTGTCTCCCCACATGAGTTTCCCAATTTGAAGATCTGCATCTGTTACCATAAAAAGAAGGGCCAATTCCTAAAACGTTTCCCTGAAAGGAAAGCACTGGACAATGGAGGGTGAGAGGGGGCTGTTCCGGAAGGAACGTCTGCCGTGTTCTACTTCGCCGCCCAGATGGTGGTTGACAAGATGTCTGCTTTACTTCCAATGAACAAACAAACAAACAAATAAAAACTCGATAGCAAATACTAGCATCCCTAAGGTGAAAGACTTAGGGCGTTCCCAGAAGCTGGTCTAGTTCTAGTCCCGGTTTGGGAATAGAAGACTGCTTTCAACTAACCAGGTCTGCAGAAGCCCTTGAAAGCCAGGTCATTCCAGAATTACTTTGGATTCCTGGAAATGAGCTGGCTTCACAGGAGTTCTTTGAAATTCAAATGATCAAATAGATCAGGTCAGCCTCCTAGGCCCTTTTCTTGTCCAATACTTTAGGGAGCAGAAAAAGGGTAGAACTGACACAGAACCACAAGGGACTCAGGCCGAGGCATCTACCTGGCTCTGGACGGTGTATACATACATCCCTTCTCCCAGGAGAGGAACTTCTTAGGGAAGTCTGCTTCGTGACTTTGGGAAAGGGCCATAAAGGCTGATGTCAAGGTGTATTTGAGAACATTCTTTGACGAGAACCTCTTTCAATACAGTTCTGATAGCAAACTCCCCAGACTAGAGGTCAGGTTTGAGAAAGACCATTTCCAAAGCTCATCTCAGTGTCTGATCTAGATATTACACCCTTCACCCTTCTACCCTCACTGTCGCATTAAGTAACTTGCTAGGCTTCTGGATGCTTCCACTTCCCATAAAATCAAAATCTTGAAGGGTTGCCAGGCGGAGAGGCTGACATCTCCCTGTGTTTGGGACAACAGAACTCATCTCCCTTCTATTCCTGGATTCAAAGCAGAGGTGTCATTACCATGCACAATCGTGATCTCTCTGCCCCTGTAGAAATCTCCCAGGGTGACGGTCGAGCCCTGTTTTGAAGCTACCACGCGAACAGTCCTCCTGCTGTCTAAGCAATCCAAGTAGGGGTCCCATTCCAGGTTTCTTTTGCTGAGAGACTGGGCCCGGGGAGAGGACATGCCCAAGGACTCCCCCATGCGATCCTGGCAGTAGGATTTGAACTTCCACTGCACGACGGCAGGCTGTCGGGAGGACGTGGAGAAGTGGCAGCGGAGCACAGTGGGCTGAAAGAGCATGGCCACCTTCTTCTTGTCGAGCACCGTGACTTGAAGGCCGTCAGCCATGGCTGCAAGACAGAATGAATATATCCAAATGGTACCCACATCCTGGACCTCACCTCACGCCACACACGCACACCTCTCCATCTCACCTCCCTAACCTGCCCCTTCCCACCTTCTCCATCACAATTAATGGCATCGATATCTATCGGGTCGCATTGTCCAGACACCTGCCTTCACTCCCAATGTCCAGTCAATCCCTAAGCCATATCTGCCTGATCTCTCTCTCTCTCTCTCTCTAAGTTTTTATTTATTTGAGAGAGAGAAAGAGACAGCATCAGCACAAACGGGGGAAGGTGCAGAGGGAGAGGGAGAAGCTGACTCCTCACTGAACAGGGAGCGTGACCTGTGGCTCAGTCCCTTGAGATCATGACCTGAGCCAAAGTTAGATGCCACCCAGGTGCCCCTCCACTTGATCTCTTGATATCTTTACTATCTTCTCTCCTCTTTGACCTCACCACCATTGCCTCTGTATTTCTCACTTCATTTCTCACTTGTATTACCATAATCTCTTGTCTGGTATCCCCACCTACAGTTGTCCATCCTTGCTATATAGTTCAGATGATCTTTCTAAATCGGACTGCTATGTCCGATAAATCGGACTCACCTTCTTAAAACCCTTCCCTCAGCCTCCATAGCCTTCAGGATAGAACCCAAAGTTCCTGGGAAGGCATTGAAGGTGCCCCATCATTGAATCCCTCTTACCTCCTCAGCCTCATTTCTGGTGGCATCTCTATTTGAGCCCCAAGAATAACCAAACAAGTAACAGGTTCCCCAAGTGGGACTTGCAAGCTCACACCTCTAGGTCTTTAGCACATGATACTCTCAGTTTCCAGAATGCTTTTTTCGTCACTTCTTTCATTGGGAAACTCTTTTCCACCTTTCAAAACCCAGGTTAAGGGCTTTCGGTAGGCTTTCTCTGACCCTTAATTCATTACTCAATTCCTCCTTTGTGCCATCAGAACCTCAGCATCCCCTTTTAGACATTTATAATTACGTTGCAAGTATTTATTTTCATGCCTGTCACCCCTAACAGAGTTGCCAGTTTCCTACCCCTACTCAGGTAGGAAACACGTCTTATGTTGCAGTCCCAGCTTGTGAAGCCCATAAGTACACAACAAATATTTGATAAATAAAGACCATGAAGCTGGGAAGTATGACTTCAGGAGGAAGTGACGTCCCTTCCAGCTGATAACCAAGCAAAGGGGACAGAGATGAAGGGAAATTGAAAGCTTTAAGAGAAATGAAGATTTTTCCAATCAAAAGCAGTAGACTAAGTTCAAGAGCTTTGAAGGGTAATCAAAAAAAAAAAAAAAAAGTGAGGAAAAAAACACTATAAAGCAGATGAGAAGTTTAAGTGGTGAAAAGATCCAACCTGAGGCCTGGTGTCCAAGAAAGAGGGAAATTTCAGTGAATGGCAGACCAGGGGAGTATTTGAGAGGCAAAAGGTCTCTATTAACTCAATGGTGAAATCTAGAAATTCCAAGCAAAGAGAACTTAACTTTCTCAGCTGGATGGGAGAGTCAAGAGTTTCTAGCTTGATCTGACATTAGAAGCAGAAAGAGAATGATAATGAGAGGCAGAAAAAAGGAATATGGATAGAAAGACACAGTAAAGAGGTTCTGAATGAAATTCAGGAGCCTGCCAAGTCAGCTTCAGGAAGCTTGAGACAGAACATTTCACCCTAGAATTACAGTGGACTTGAGACACACAAGGAAGGACTAGTTTCCTTCGGGTGCCTTCCATCCTTTATTACTGCCAGTGTTCCCCAAATGACCTCCTGCAAACACACTCACTATGGTTCAAACATACATTTATTTATGAATGTCTCCTATGTTCTAATTCTTCTGGGGGAAAAAACAGTTTCTGCATTCTGCGGAATGAGGAAGTGCAAGTATTTGAGATTTATCAAATCTTAGTGTTTTGAACCTACCAAGTATCCTAGAATAAATGAAGGAATACATGCACATGGTAATAGTCATTACTATGGAAATTTCTAGGATTTTGTAGAGAAAACCAGTTAAATGTGTCAGAGGTAGCACAATATAGTAAAATAGCACTGGAATCACATAGATAGGGCTTTGAGTCCCATCTGGCCATCCACTAGCCATGAGGCCTTAATGACCCTCATAATCCTTAATCACAGGGCTGTAAACAAACAGCTTGCAGGGAGAAGACTCTGGAGCTATCCTGTGACCATGCCCAGTACTCACTAATCCTCCTTCCTGTTTCCTGCCTTTTCTCTCACCTCCCACACCAAGGCTCCCGAATCTCCACCAACAGGTTTGGTTACAGTCAGAATATGCAGATCAGCCCCATCAAGGGGCAAATCATTCCTCTCTAGAAGCTCACTGAAGAACCTCTATTTGTAGGCTCCATTTGTTTCCTTCCACCACCCCCCAAATATTGATGTGGTTCATTCCACCGCTCCCTAAGTCACAGAGCTGGATTGGGAAAATAAATTTCTGTACAGTTTTGCCTTAAATTCTGATCCATTGTTCTTAACTTTGTCATTCTTCTCCAAATCCTTATTCGCACTCCAGTTTTCCAGGTAACAGAAAAGGGACAGAGGTGAAGAGACCAGCTAGGTTGGGGCTGGACAGCCAATCACGGACATCATTCCCAGTACAACGCTTTGTACTTGACCACACCACCTTTCTTCTTTGCTACCTGTTCAGGCTATACCTGGAAAATCCCATTTCCTAGTCTTTGTAGGATAAATAAAGCCAGCAAAGGAGGCAGGTGCTAAATAAAAGTGTTGTAGGGTTTTCTGTTTGTTTTGTTTCACTGGGAGACTTTTTTTTGACAGTTAAGTATGGGGTTTTGCTAACAATAACCTCCTTCCCAGCTCTGTCCTCTGTTAATGAGATTAGCTGCTTGACCAAGCCACTGGACTCCCTCAATTTAAGAAAGGGAGCGGGAAGGGGCAGAGGGAGAGAGGGAATCTCAAACAAGCTCCACACCCAGCACGGAACCCAACGTGGGGCTGGATCTCACAACCCAGAGATACAATCTGAGCTGAAATCAAGAGCCGGATTGATTCGGTCACTGAAGTGACCGAGCCACCAGGCGCCCTTGGACTCTCCTAATTATTAATGGAAGTTTGTTGGTTCTCAGCTTATTCCATGACATACAACATAAAGTCATGCTCCAAAAAATAAGGAATAGAGAGTCAGAAACATCTGCCTTTTTATAACATGAGAGTTAAAGGCATGGAATTGGGAGTTAGCGCTAAAGTAGATTCCAAGCTTTACCCACTTTGTAGCTGCATGACCGAAGGCAAATTTCTCAACTCATGAGTTTCACTTTCCTCACTGGTGAATATTTCCTCATTGGTACATAAAAACTGTTAACTACCTTATGGAGCTCACCGAGGGTCACATGAACATTTAACCTAAGCACTCAGAATAATATGGTATACAGTGAGCACTCAATAAATGCACTGTGGCTGCTGCTGTCAAGAACAGTCTGTTGACTTCTGGTGAAGCTGTGAACCTAGAGCTTGGTGAGCACGGATCCCCGGACGGGAGGTGCTGAATGCATAGAGTGCAGGATGGGCAAGACTGCACAAGAATGCTAGAATCAGTAATTAGGAGTTGCACAGTGATGGTGCCCTGGGTGTACTCCTCAGGGCACAAACACATATGCACCTCCTGGAAATCAGAAAATGTGTGCACACGTGCAGGTGTAACGGGACCCTGGGTCCGTAAGCTAAGGACGGAGCTGGACAACGGGAGAGGACAGGACTAGAAACTTCAAGGAAATGCCAGTGTATTGGACCTTTGAGGAAAGCAAAAGTGAAGAGTTAGAGAGAAAGCTGAAAATGCCTGTCTCTGCTTTAGCTCTGTAAACGTCAAACTCCAGGAGGAATGCCGCCCAATTCTTGAGCCTCCCCTGGTCCAGCCTATGAGGAGCCCCATTCCCACTGGAGGGTGGGGTCTGGAATTGTTCTTCTGGCCCAACCCCTGAATTCCAGGTAAGGGCTTCAATTCCTTACACCCACCAAGCAGCATCTCTTTCGCTTAACCTGTGTTTATCTTGGACTATTTCCTCCTGATTTGCAAACCATGCGCCCAGCTGGAACTGATGCTTACTCTGAGCTCCAGCCTGCTTGCCTGGGCCACGATACCAGCCCCTTCTCTAGAGGATTTGGTACTGTTTCCTATCCCTTACTCATGACTGAACCAAATCCAAAACTGACGTGGCTACCCACCCAACTTCAAAAAAATACCTCTCATGGGACCTCCATTCCTTTCTCCCGATCAGGCCCCTCAGAGACAGTACGTAATTTGCGGCAAACTACTAAAATGCACAAGCCCGCATGCACACTGAGATCAGGCCTGGGAACACCCTCCCTCTGCTTCGCATTTCCCAGAGATCTTCCCTGGGGTGGGGTTCCTGTCCTGAGCTCTGGTCCCAACTCCTACAGGGTTTTTTTTCTATTTCACCACTTGTCAGACACCAAAACCTAGTACTTCTTGTGCTAGAGTCTCTACAGGCTAATAAGAACGTTTTTGTGTGCCAGGTAAACAAAATGTCAGCCTCTTTGTGGTGTTCATCTGTGCATTTGATCTAAGAAACCTTATTCCTTCCCACAGTTCCAACTCTCACTATGTCTCAGACCCTCACCTCTCTGAGGCCTCATCTGCACGTTTAAACAGATGCTTCAAGTTCAACATGTCTAACCCCAGTCATGTTCTCTTTTCCCACTCGTTTCTTATAAAGCAATCCCTTCCCCCTGCCTCCCTCTAGCTCCTTTGCCAGTATACCTCCTCCTATGACCTCAGATAGAAATCATAGCTTTGGCGATCTCCTGTCTGTCCCTGAGTACATTTGGTTGGTCACTAAATTTCAGCATCTCTCAAATTTGACCCTTCTCTATCTCCACGTCACCTCCTTAAATTAGGGTTCTACTCCTTCTACTAGATACTAATCATGACATGCTTACTACGTGTCAGAAATTGTGTTAAGCATTATTCATGCAGTATCTTCATGATTTTTTTCCAAAAATTCTAAAAAGCATTGTATAGAATTTTATAAAGTATAAAATGAGTATTATTACCATGCTCATTTTAAAGATAAAGACCCTGAACCTCAGAGAATGTGTGTATCTTCCCTACCATCTCAGGGTTAACAAGTGACGGTCAGGTATGATCCCAGGCTGCAAAACCTTGACCATCCCTCTACATAGGCCTTCATTACCTCCTAAGTGGCCTCCGTACTTCCAGCCCCAAATCTAGAGTTGTGGGTTAAAAAAAAAATTTTTATATATATATATGTATATATATGTAAAATCATGTCCATCCCATGCTTTAAGGCCTCCATTGATTCCCCATTGCTTCCAGGGTAAGACCTGAATGCCTAGAGAGGGCATGTAAGGTCTTCCCTGCGACTTGGCCCCAAGCACACTCCAGACGCACGAAAACAGTTCCCGTTCTTTACCTGTCAATCTGTCACTCCTTTTCCCTGGGGAGACCAGAGAGCATGTAACTGAAGGAGGCCCAGCAGCCCAGAGAGAAAGCAGCATTGAGTGTGGGTCCTGCAAGGCTGGGACTGAGTCCAGGCCCTGGTGACGCTGTAAGGGACGTCTGTGTCGGTGCCCTTAGAAAGAGACTTATGGAGGTGCGGAGAGAATCTGTGTTTCATCCTACAAATGAAAGCAAGTATTGCAGAACACTGGAGAGAAACGGTGAGAGAAGACGGCAAAAAGACAGAAAAGGAAGTGAAGCAAGGTAAGCGATCATGCCATATAGAAGGCACCTGTCAAAATTAGGATTCCTGACTGAAAGCTGTCCAGACAGCATAGGGAAGGTCGTAAGTGAAGACCGGAGATTCCGTGCTCTTGGGCATTTGAAGGGAAGGGAATCCTCTTTCTCAGACCCCCACCCCCAGACCATTTCTGTAGTTTTCACTGTGCCCTTGATGCACAGAGAAACTGCCCTTCACTATTAAATTCAAACTCAATCAAAATAATATTTTAAAACACTATGTTAAGTTCTGGGAAAATCAGTTTAAGAGACCAGTCCCAGATCTTGAGAAATTCAATATAAACTTAATTTCTGACTCTAAGGTCCCTGAGGGCAGGGACCAGGATTTGGCAGACTCTGATCCCCAGTACAGAGCAAAGCCAAAGAATACGGGTGAAGCTCACACAATCTGGAAGGAATCAAAGAATGGAAGAATAAATGAAGGATTGAGTCTGAATGACCTTTCTTAGTAGGTTACCTGGCAGAGAATGGATTCTGACAGATTATCAGAAAAGCCGCCTGAAGGGAGAGTGGTGACCGACAGCTCAGAGAGCAGCCCCCAGCTCAGCGGGTCACTAGGCCGCGGAAGCTCAGCTCCACGTGCAGACACGGCTTCCCCTCATCCAGCAAGATAAGGTCCTGCCCCAATTCTCCTGTGAAGAAGAGGATCCCACACTCAAGGAACCGTGTTCCCACAAGAACAACAAAAGCGGCATCTAAAGCAAAGCTGTTCTTATTTTAGCAATTTCATTTTTTCCCAAAGCAAGATCCTTTTCCCCACTAGTTAATTGGTAAGCGATTCCTGCCTGCCAGCATCTTTGGGAGAGAGACCTAGAAGCACAGCCTCATTTTACCTTATTTTATTTGAAATATTTATTTATTTGAGAGAGAGAATCCACACACAAGCAAGGGGAAGGGTCAAAGACAGAGGGAGAAGCAGGCTCCCTGCTGAGCAGGGAGACCGACACGGGACTCGATCCCAGGACCCTGGGATCATGACCTGAGCCGAAGGCAAACGTTTAACTGACCGAGCCACCCAGGCGCCCCACACAGCCCCATTTTATAGGACAAAGATTACTGCTGAAGGTCATGGAAAATCATCATTGTAAAGAGAGGCATCTTCAGAAGTTTTGTATACAGCTCCTGCATCTTTTAAGTCTTGAAGTCCCAGAAGTGGGATTTTGACCTCAGAATCACATGTTTCCCAGGATATCTTGGCCTTCACACTCCTATGTATGATGGTACAAATCTTCCTTTTCCTGGCTTCAAGTTAGATCTTCTTTAAGACGTTTATCTTTTGCCCTCACACTGTTAACGTATTGTCCTAGTTTCTTAAAACACTGCTTAGGGACAACCCATGGACAGGTTTTCTAAGTGTAGGAGGTGAATATGAAGTATCCCATATCTCCTCTGGGTTTGGTCCATGGTCCAGATGAGGAAATAAAGCCTGTCCATCCCCCAGAAGCACTGTCAGGCTGGGAGCAAAGTATTTGGAGAAATGTCGGCCGGCAAGCTCAAGGTTTAAAGGCAGAGAAAATGCAGATTGGATCTATTTTTTCCCCCTAAAAAAAGAGAAACCATTCTTCTTCTTATATACCTGGGTTAAGAATAAAATAAAATAAAAAGACTTTACAAAGAATAGTAGACATTCCCTTGGTATTTGCCCAATATCTAAGCCTGATTACCCAGCTCCCCCATTGGTTCTATAAGTTAATCTCCTACCTTCCAGCAAATTCCTTTCCTGCCTAAACTGGCCAGGATCAGCTTCTCCTGTTTGCTAACATGACACTCGACTACTCAAGCCATTTTATGGTTAGGGTGACCAGATGTACCACTTGGAGATTTGAAAAAAAAAAGACAACATTCTTGTATGTTTTCTCCCTATTAGTCCCCAAAGGCAGGACTAGCTCCCTCTTTTCCTTGGTGCTCTGGTAAACGTCAGTGCTGCCCTTGCCCAAGAAGGCCTTGCTCACGGCCTAGTTCTTATTTGCTGCCCATAACGCTGGTACTCGTGCACACTGTGCTTGCCATTCATTAAGCATATGTCCTATGTATCCAACTGAGCCATGCTTTCCCGTTCTCAGCTGCCACTGTGCAGATAAAAGCCAGAAGCATATCTCTTTTCTGTCTGATTGGCCTTATCTTCCAGAGATCGACATGAGCTCATGAGTAATGTCTCGCTGGCCTACCTACCGTTCCAGTGGGACCAAAGCTGCACTGGAAGAGGTTAGTCCCTGTCCTGTAAGGCAGAGGTCCTTTGCAAACTGTCCTGGTTCACTGGGTGGGTCAGCTTTCTGGGATGCACCGGCTCTTCGGACAGAGAAAACTCCTATAAGAAAGTTCCGACGAGCCTCTACTACCTTGTCACCTGTATTTCCAGTTTGGATCTCCCACCTGAGCTCCAGACCCAAATACGTGACCTCATTCTCCCTGTGGCTGGGACACAGGCACCTCCGACTTGTCACTCTGTAGAAGGAGACACCAACTGCCCACTTCCCTTAGTGAAGGAACTTCTCAGGTGTTAATCCAGCCAACCAACCCAACCAAACACTACGTTTCCTAGCTTCTCTGTAGTTAGTAGTGACCGAATATTCAGGAAGAAGGTACATGAGGAGAAGTGACTTGCAACTTCTGGGCCACCTCGCCAGAGCTGCACGACAACCTGCATGCCGTGGGCTTCTGCTGTCCTCGCTCCGGCTGGCTGAGAGCGGCTGTCACGGGGCCGGTCTGGCCAGCCGCACGCTGGGAACGGCAGCCGCACCCCCAGGACGTCTGAATTGTTACCGGAGAGAGAAGGAAATTATTTTGTGTGAGTTTCTGTATTTTAGAGTTTCTTTGCTGTAGCAACTTTGACCGTACTTTTATAAAATGCGAAATATCAAACCTTCATCTCCCTCATGTGTTTCGTCTCCTGTGTTAGTTCATGCCCCAAAATGTCATCTCTAGCAATCCCACACCGCAAGTCCGAAGGGTCTCTGGCACTCCTGCCCCTTCAGTCTGCAGGTCCAACCATGTCACCACTACCCCTCCATCTGCAGTCACTCTGTGCCCCTCTCCCATCCCCACTGCACCCTGTGACACCGGGCTCTCGGTATGCCTTGCCTCTCTTTCCGCACGAGTCTCCCGGGTGGTCTCTGCTACATGTTTGCCCACACCTATCCCTCTCTCCGCACCGCGGTGCAAATGATAGTTCCAAAATGCACATCTAAGCATGGTACTCCTTTGCTCTGACCCTTTCAAAGTGGCCTTCTAGCCACTTCAGGAGCACAAGGGACAACCGGCCCCTTTTCAGAGAGGGCCGCTCTCTTTCATTCCTCCTGCGGCACTAAATTCCCCAACCGTACTAAAATACTTGCAATTTTCAGAGATCACGTTCTCCCTGATTCTTTAAATCTGTAAATCCCCCTTCTTCCATCCCACTTTTCCTCTAGTAATTCCTATGTGTCCCTCCAAACTCGCTCAGCTATCACCTCCTCCAGAAGTTTCTTCTCGCTCTTACTGCAGTCCCAGCACCCCAGAGAATGACATGGCAGTTGCCTGAGAATTTCCTACCCAGCTATCGGTCTCTGTCATCAGCAACAAACTCTCCCCAGCAGCCTTGAAAGACTCCGCTGCATGGTAGGTAGGTACTCAACACATTTGTTGAATGATTTAACCCAGTTAATAGATCAGATTATTTGTTCCCAATTAGTTTTCCCTCCAGACTCTTGCCTTGTTCCCTGTAGCTAGAATGCACTTACCACCCCAAGAACCCTGGGCTCTTCTGCGTGACCTGCGTGCCATAAGACGCGTCCAAGCAGAAGCTTAAAAGGCATGCGCCTGCTTTGGCTCTGGTCACTCAAGGCCCTCGCCCTGCCCCTTTGAGCCCTCTGCCACAGCACAAGCATGCCCAGACAGTGGCTGACCCTTCGTCCTCGGTCTCAGAAGAAGAAAACATTTGGAACTCAGCCAAGTCTACCAGTTCTAGCCAATTCACAGCTGACTTGCTGCTGACATGAGCTCCCACATCATGCGAGCAAGGACTAGGTGTTTGCTCTTGTGAGCGTTTGAGAATTGGAGGCTGCTCATGGCTATATCATAATCCTGACTGATACACCTCTTTGGGGCTCATAGTTCGTACTGAGGACCTACTATGTGCCAAACATTGCGCTAGGATTACATATCCACTTCAACGATCACAACAACCCTGAAAGGTAAATTAATTTCCCATGTTTAAAGCCAGAGAAAATAAGGTAAAATATTAAGCTAGTATTCAAAGCCAGGTCAGTTTGAATCTAATCCCTCTCCCTGCACGGCCTCTAAGTCTGCCTCCCAATGAGCCAAGGGCATGGGAGGAGTGACAGTGCAGGATCCCAGCTGAATGCGAGGGTTCGACTCCCAAGGCAAGGCACCACTTCCTGCAGGAGAACAGGGGAAGCAACATATTCTCCTCAGCTCTTCCTTGTTTCTTGGCCCATAAATAACACTAGTCATCCAAAATGCCTTCTTCCACTTTCAGAGAGCCAAGAGCTATCTTGAAGACCAAAATGTTAAGCATGCACATGCCACAGCTACATCCTGTGTGGCTCCTGGGTGCACAGCACCAGCCCCAAGTCCCAGATGGGCTCTGAGATGCCAGCAGTATCTGCTGTCGCTGGGTCACGTCCTCTGCTCTGCTGGGCCTCGCTTCTCATTTACGCCTTGCCTTTAGATCTCAGAGTCTAATTGGAAAAACTAAATGCTATTCTTTCTCTCATTCCCCTGCAACATTTCCCTGAGTTCTGTGAATTCCGAGCCTCACGACCCGGTGCCCCATAACAGACAACACGTATATTCACTTAAATCAAGAGTTCTACTTTGGGGACGCCTGGGTGGCTCAGTTGGTTGAGCGGCTGCCTTCGGCTTGGGTCATGATCCCGGCGTCCTGGGATCGAGTCCCACATCGGGCTCCTTGCTCGGCGGGGAGCCTGCTTCTCCCTCTGCCTCTGCCTGCCACTCTGCCTGCCTGTGCTCGCTCTCTCTCCCTCTCTCTCTGACAAATAAATAAATTGAAAAAAAAAAAGAGTTCTACTTTGACCCACTGTGAGCAGAAAAGAATGTTTCCCTTGCATTCTGGTCCTTGACACAACCAAGTCATATTAAGTCAGTGACACTATTTCTTATTCTTTTAATAAATAATATACCATGGACTTGGATAAGTTATTTATCCTCTCTGAGCCTTTGTGTTCTTATGTAGAAGTAGGTAATATTAGTCATTCTTGCTTAGAACGATCAAAAGGCATAATGTATATAAAAGTCCTTTAACATATGGGAAAGCATTATAGCATATAAAGAAGCAAGAACAACCAACACATCATACCTTTCTTTATATTCTTGATTGGGGAAAAAAGGAGACATAAAAGCTAAAATGTTGGAAGGAGTGAAAAGGTGTGTGCATCCTGAAACCAAAGGGACATCCCGGGGCCATGTTGGCTCTAGTGGGATTCATCCCATCTGGTCCACATTGCTCACCTTCCTGTACCAGTCCCCATCATGACCACATTTCATCATTCAGAGTGGACCCTCTCCTATCCACCAAGCACTGAGTACTATTTGTTCCTCTGAGAATCCTAACGAGAGCTCTCCCTCCCTAGCTGGTGTCCTTCATTCCAATCATTAATGAACAGGGAAGGGCTAAAGAAATGGGCTTTTCACTGAGTGAATTATAAAAGGAAGACTGGACCTGTCACTTTTTGGTCATGACTTCCAACTCATCAAAATTAAGTGGAGACAAGATTCTAAACCATAGCATCTTTAGAGCTGAAAGTGACCTCCAAAGTCATCTCATTCAACAGATTATGAGACTCAGATCCCATGGTTATAGAGTCAATCTATGGGTCAGGAAGGACTAGAACCCAAACCTTAATTCCCAGGTCAGGGTTCCTCCCACCAACCAAGTTCTGGTACTAAAACTATGAACATTGTACTGAGCTCTAAGTACTTACTTGCCCTAAGACTATAAGCATAGTATTGCCCTAAAACCGCTACTACTACTAATTCCAAGCCTGTAGAAATGAGCCAACCAGCAGAATCATGTGAGTCTAAAATCTAAAGAGTGATACTGAAACAAGCCCTCTCTCCTGGTCCAGAGAGAAGCATCTGGCTGAGAGAAGGAGGAGAGAGCGGAGGGCTGTGATAGTGTTGAAAGAAGGTGCTCGGGTAAGAGCAAGGTCTCTTCTGCAGGGAAAAGGAGAACAGAGGAGGGAGAGAAATCAAAAGTGTGCAGGACAAGGAAGGAGACAACGGAAGCTGAGGCGTCGGCAGTCTCTGAAGGCGACTCTTCCTTCTCCAGGACTAATATTAACACTTGAACTCTGCATCCAAGCCTGTCGGCACACAGTCACCAGGCATCTACCTGAATGCACACCAGACCAGGTGACAACCACCCCCCGGAAACCTCCTTCCCCCCACAGGGTGGGTTAGAAGCCACCGTGAGGTACCCCCACTGCACTTGGTGCAGATCTCCATTATTGCTTGGACACAAGCTACTCCTTAACTGTGTCCTGCCACCAGGCTGCGAGTGCTGGAAGGCAGGGCCATGTCTAACTGCACCTGATGTAGTGGTTTACTCAGCCTCTGACGAGGCATGAACATGTGTCTTCCCTCAGCTGCCACCTCTCCTAGGCGTTCCCTTCAAGATGGCTCCATCCCCACTTCAGGCTTGGCTTGGGGGTGCCCATGCTCTCCTAGCCCCTCATGTGGCTCTCACAGCTCTGATTGGAACACCTTCTGCTTCCCAATCGAAATCACCAGAAAACTGGGCGCCTGGGTGGCTCAGTGGGTTAAAGCCTCTGCCTTCGGCCCAGGTCATGATTCCAGGGTCCTGGGATCGAGCCCCGGCATCGGGCTCTCTGCTCAGCAGGGAGCCTGCTTCCTCTCCACCCCACCCCCACTCTGCCTACTTGTGATGTCTGTCAAATAAATAAATAAAATCTTCAAGATCACCAGAAAACTCACTTGAGTCACTGACTGGACTGACAGCTCTTTGAGGAGAAGGACGGGTCTTCTCTCTTTGCCCTCAGCACCTATCCTAACACTTGGAAAGCACAGGAATTTAGTACGTGCGTGTGGAAGGGATGACTACATGAATGGCTAAACCCAAAAGGCTAACAGAGCAAGCAACCGTCATCACAGAGAGACCCGAGAGTCTCCAGGACCACGCAGGGCCTGGTTCCCGCCTGCGAGCGTGTTTGCGGAGTGGACACAGCACCCGCGTTCCTCACAGCCTCTGCTGCCAGCAAGGAGGAGACGCCGTCCGCATTCAGGAACAAAGAGCGAGCGAACCCTCCTTCAGGTCCTACTGCTGGATGGCACCTGTTGCTAAAATGGCAGCCGAGAAGCGTCGTGTTTGTTCAAAACAACAATTTCGTAAGGAAGCAGCATCACAATGACAATAAGAAATCATGAGGCTAAATATACAGCAGAATTTCGCAATGAAAGACAAGGAAGGAGCTGCCTGAGGCTGAGGAAAAAACCCGAAGTGTTGATTAGAAATTGCTCAGCCTGCATTAAGGGAGACAAACAGGGGAGGGGGAGGGAGGAGAGAGAGAAAGTGGGGGAGGAGAAAGGGAGGGAGGAGGAGAATGACTGTGTGCCCCCAGCCCTGACTCATTTTTAATCTGTCCTTCCCTTTCTCCCTGCCTTTGTACCACCCCCTCAAGAGAGAATCCATTGATTGGGCCGGACTGAAATGTCTTACCTTTTCCTCTCGTGTGGTTTTTCTGCGAAGACGAGCCTGAATCCATCGCGTCCCTGACTGCTCCTCTCCCCCACCCCCCAGCCGCCATTGTTAGCTTCTCCCCTCTGCCGAGGCCGAGAGGCAGGGGCCTGCCGGGCCGCACCGCTGACAGCCTGACGGTTTGAGGGGGAAGCCGAAGCCGGGATGGGGGGTGCCTGCAGTGCTCGGAGGGACCCTGAAAGCCAGCCTCAGTGCAGAGCACGGGAGCCGGCTGCCTGACAGCTGAGATGCCCTAACAAGGACCTGTTGCCGGCCCCCAGGCAGGGGGCGGCTTCTCCGGGTACCAAGCAAAGAAGGCAGGACAGAGCAGCAACTCCCCTCAAAATAAACACAAAACAGAACTCCCTACGACCAAGAAAACCCAGAGAGGCAGCTTCGAAGAGCGCAAATGGGACTGGCCTGGGGTTCGGGGAAGTGGGGTCGAGTCCCGGTCCCACTGCACATTTGCTGTGTGCCCATCCCCTCTCTGGGCCTCCCTTTCTAGAAGATGAGGGCTGGCCTAGGTGGCCTGTGGCCGCTTCCTCATAAAGTGTTGTCAGCCATCTAGCAGGGCTCTGTGTTCCCCTTCTGCTTCCATTCCCTGCAAATACCTCAAGTGCTTTTTCTGGGCACACTCTGGGGTGTCTGGAAGAGCATCTCTGACTTGGAGCCAGGACGCCTAGCTGAGCTCAGGGAGGCGGCGACACAGGTTTCAGGCCCGCGCTCCCTTCTGGTATGGCAACACAGAAATAGAGGCAAATCAAGGACATTCAGAATCCGTGAGGGTGGAAGTGGACGGCCCCGGGAGGCCAGGGGAGTGGGGAGACATGGATCAGCCAAACCCTGAAATTAGAGATGATTCATATTTGAATAATGTGGGAGGGATGAACTCAGAGCAGCCAAGAGAAGAGGCTAACTCTGCAGACAAGGCCTGCCTACCCCCACCCCCCGAACCTCAAGCCAGCACAGAGCAGAGCTAGTGTTAGGGTCCTTCATTTGGAACAGGAAAAAAAATGAGGCCATCAATAATCTTACTCTGAAGCTAAGGGAAATAGAGTTTTTGCTTTGCTTCTTAAATACATTCTACCCTCTTTCAATGACTGCCTTAGATGTTTTAAACTTCCTACTGACTTGATTTTTCCAAATCTTCTGATTGGTGCCCCCAGAGGGGACAGAACTGCATTTTTGGGGTGCTGTTTTCTGTTTTCTCTCCTGCCCTGCATGGCCCTCACCCCGTCCTCTCAACCCTCTGATCCCTTGCTCCTTTCGGCCATCCCTCGGTCTCCACCTTGCTGGGAATCTTTGTCTCTTCCAAACTCCGGGAACCTTCCTGCCCGACCTCACCAGCATCCAAGCTGGGTTACTCCGTGAATGTCTCAGGGCCGGCCACCCTGCCTGGCCACTGGCCCCTCGACCTCGCAGGACCCTGGCGTCAGGCAACAAGAACCTTTCCAGACCGCAGGCGGGTGGGAAGAAAGTTCCCCCAAAGGGAGGGAGAAACCCGGAGTATGGAGCTAGCGGAAGCGACTCTAGTGTTGGGAGAAGCTCTCCCTTCTGAGCGTCTCTGCGGTTCCTCCTTCCTGGGGGAGGGGAGCCTGTTTCGGAGGAAGGTGCTGCTCCGCTTGGGACCACTCCTCCAACGGGTACCAGGCGAGCGAGAGCAGGGCCCTGAACTCCGCAGCCAATCGGCCCCGGACCCCATCTTGCTCCTCATCCCGCCCCGCTGCACCCCCGGAGCCCCAGGGAGAGCGCCGCGGGGTCCCCCGCTTCTCCGGGGAAGGAATCGGGGAGACACACTCCTCCGCCCCTCACCTCCAGGAAACCAGTTTTCTAGTTAATGTCTCCTCCGAGCTTTCTCTCTTTTTCCTTTCCTTTTTTTTTTTTTCTTTTTTCCCTAACCAGGCTTTTCCCAGGGCCCACAGCACCACAAAGTCAGGGTAAGACCGAGAAGAACCGTTGCGTGGAAGAGGACAAGCCCGAGCTATCTCGTGAGGGGTCAAACACCTGCCTCTCGCCCGTCTCACTTGTAACGGGGTCCTCCCCCGCCTCCTCCATCATCCTCGCACACACACGCGCCCGCGCGCGCACACGCACACACACACACGCGCGCACACACAGCCCCTTCCCCCACTCACCGCCGACCTGTGAGCAGCTGGAAGCCCAGCCGGGGGGACCCGGGGGTGGGGTGGGAACGCGGCCCCGAGGGGACGCGCGCAAAGTTGCTCGCCGGGGTCGGGAAGGACTCCCACCTGTTAGCCAGAAGACGGCGGTCCACGCCAGCACGACCCCGTCCATGTTCCCCAACTTCCCATGCGGCTGGAGCAGCGGGCGGAGCGGGGGCCGGCGGCAGCGCGCGGCTCGAGGTAACCGGGCGGCGGCAGCGGCGGGGATGCGGCCGCGCGCGCGAGCGGGCCCCCGGCGTCCCCCGGCGCCGCCGCCCGCCGGGCCCGCCTCGCCGCCTGCCCAGCGCGCGCTGCCGCGGGCTCCCCGGCTCAGCTCGCTCGGCTCCCGGCGGCGCGGCTCCCGGCTGCGGCGCGGCTCCCCGGCGCGGCTCCCGCACGCCCAGGCAGCGAGCGCGGCGCGGGGTGAGCGCGGCGCGGGGCGAGCGCCTCCCGGCCGCAGAGCCCGCCGCGCGGGGGAGCTCGGCCGCCGCCTCCTCCTCCCCGCCGCCCGCCGCCCCGGGACTTCCGAAGTTTCTGGGTCACGTGCCGGCCCCGAGGTCGCGCCTGGGAACAAAGTACGCCGGGGCGGAGGGTGCGGGGGAGGCGGCCGAGCGGGCTGCGGGGGCCGGGGGCTGCTCCCGGGGAGGCCAGCGTCCCGGAACCCAGGGAGTGGGGGCTCTGGCAGGGGGAGGGGTGAACGCAGGTGGCTGTGGCCGGCCGGAACCGGGACAGGGACTGACAGACCCAGAGGGGGACCTGTGGGGACTTCGCCTAGCAGGTCCTCCGGGCAAAAGTGTTGGCTTCTGCTGGGCCCCCCATGCTTCCCTTCTTGGCAGTGCAAGGACACCAGAGGCTCAGAGGTAGGAGGGAGACCCGCGCTGTGACCTTCTGTGAGAACACTGTGAGGCATAGGGAGGGCATGTGGCTCTTTAACGGAAAATATGTAAAACTCGAATGAAATAAACAAGTCTATCACTTACGTGTGTCCGAGTCTTAATCACAGATCGGCCTTTTGGCTAAGATCACATGCATGTGTCCAATACTTTACAGTGTACAGGGTGCATGCACATGGATTGTTTCCTTTTTTTTTATTATTCATTTTTTTAATTTTTAATTTTTTAAATGTCTTTTCAGTGTACTAGACTTCGTTGTTTATGCACCACACCCAGTGCTCCATGCAATAGTGCCCTCCATAATACCCACCACCAGGCTGGCCCAACTTCCCACCCCTCTGCCCCTTCAAAGCCCTCAGATTGTTTTTCAGAGTCCATAGTCTCTCATGGTTCATCTCCCCCTCCAATTTCCCTCAACTCCCTTCTCCTCTCCATCTCCCCATGTCCTCCGTGTTATTTCTTATGCCCCACAAATAAGTGAAACCATATGATAATTGATTCACTCTACTTGACTTATTTCACTCAGCATAATCTCTTCTAGTCCCGTCCATGTTGCTACAAAAGTTGGGTATTCATCCTTTCTGATGGAGGCATAATACTCCATAGTGTATATGGACCACATCTTCCTTATCCATTCATCCGTGGAAGGGCATCTTGGTTCTTTCCACAGTTTGGCGACCATGGCCATTGCTGCTATGAACATTGGGGTACAGATGGCCCTTCTTTTCACCACATCTATATCTTTGGGGTAAATACCCAGTAATGCAATTGCAGGGTCATAGGGAAGTTCTGTTTTTAATTTCTTAAGGAATCTCCACACTGTTCTCCAAATTGGCTGCACCAACTTGCATTCCCACCAACAGTGTAAGAAGGTTCCCCTTTCTCCACATCCTCTCCAACACATGTTGTTTCCTGTCTTGTTAATTTTGGCCATTCTAACTGGTGTGAGGTGGTATCTCAATGTGGTTTTGATTTGAATCTCCCTGATGGCTAGTGATGATGGACATTTTTTCATGTGTCCGTTAGCCATTTGTATGTCTTCATTGGAGAAGTGTCTGTTCATGTCTTCTGCCCATTTTTTGATATGATTATCTGTTTGTGTGTGTTGAGTTTGAGAAGTTCTTTATAGATCCTGGATATCAGCCTTTTGTCTGTACCATCATTTGCAAATATCTTCTCCCATTCCGTGGGTTGCCTCTTTGTTTTGTTGACTGTTTCCTTTGCTGTGCAGAAGCTTTTGATCTTGATGAAGTCCCAAAAGTTCATTTTCATTTTTGTTTCCTTTGCCTCTGGAGACATATCTTGAAAGAAGTTGCTGTGGCTGATACCAAAGAGGTTCCTACCTATGTTCTCCTCTAGGATTCTGGTGGATTCCTGTCTCATGTTGAGGTCTTTTATCCATTTCGAGTTAACGTTTGTGTACGGTGTAAGAGAATGGTCGAGTTTCATTCTTCTACATATAGCTGTCCAATTTTCCCAGCACCATTTATTGAAGAGATTGTTTCCATTTTTAAAAGCATCTGTCACATGTATGTAGGAAAGGAGTCTGAATGGACATGTTAAGAGATGAGTGAGCAGAAACTTACGCTTTGGTTGACAAGTCTGTCTTAAGCATCTATTAGGTACTAAGAACCAAGGCTACAATGTAAATAAAGCAGACCTCCTGCCCTTCGAGAACTTCATCTTGTCCAGGAGAGGGAGGAAGATTAGGCCATTAAATACATGTTGGTAGTGAAATGGAGCAAAGGTGATAATCGAGACGTAGAGAAGGTACCCTCAGAACACAATGGAAGGAGCAATCTAGGAACGGGGTGCTGCACCACAAGAAAGAAATGGTAACATTTTCCGTGGCATTTGTAGCATGGGGAAGATTTGGACTGTACAGAGACTGGCGGTGGAAAGGGGGCAGGATTGGGAATTCTGGAGAGAGAAAAGAAAGGAGACAAAGCAGAAAGGTGTAAAATTGTCTCAGAAACAGAGTAGTTCTAGGCATGAGGAGAGTTCCTGGAGAGAAAGACTACACACTTGAGAGCGAATTTATATGTGAAACAGAGATGAGATGTGACCATTAGGAATGGCAAGAAAAGACTCTGGACACTGATCTTTTATGACTGCTTGACATCTGAATTCCCTTCTTATTGAGACAGGGAAACTAAAAGGATGGATGAAGGACTGCATTTTTGCTCCTTTTCCTGCCTTTATTCTTGCTAGGACCCACACGCCCACCTTGCACATGTCTTACGGTACAGATAACGTCTGTCCTCCTTGTACAGGTCAAGGAGCTAATGCTTTCTTTGGAGACTTCTCGCGCCATGTTTCACATCTACGGAGTGACTGGGTGAGGTTGTCATGTAGACCACTAACTCCAGACACCTTGATGCCAAGACTTATGCTCTAGGGCATAAGTAGCTTATGGAGGACACCTAAGCACCAATCCTGTTTTGACTGGTTCCTGGATGTAGGAGAGGACATGCACACCAGACCACAATCCTCAATAAAATACTCAGACCCCAAGCAAAGACAAGACTCATTCTCCTTTTCCTTTCCGAGTCCCTCAGAGGCTCTGTCAGTATCTACTCTCTCTGTCATCAGTAAACCCTGTTCTTATTTCCTCTCCGCTCACATTTGATTTCTATGCTATACTGCTGTGGGATCCCCTCTGGGTCCTCAGACTCAGCCTGCCTACATCATTATGTTTTAGAAACTCCAACCGTGGAGGCCACAAAATCTAGAACAATCTCCCCAAACATCCCAACTGGGGTACTAGCCCAGGTCACAGGCATGGCCAGGGACCCTCTCACTCTGGGGCACCCAGTGTTCGGAAGAAGCTGGGACAGAGGTCAGGCCACCAGATTGCTCTGAGGTGTGATTTTGGCTATGGTCTTGCATGTACAGATCTCTCTGCGTTCCAGCCCATTTTTCTGCACCTGGTTCTCCAGCCTTCCTGGCATTTCTGTGGGACACCCAATATCATGTCATAAATTCCCTCTCTGTGTATTTCGGCCAGAGATGATTTCTGATACTTGCAATTAAGAACCCTGAATAATATGTTTTGTGAGAGAGATTTGGAGGACTCTTTCCTTTCATGAAGAAAAAAAATAAAATAAAAATAGGAAATAAGAGAAAGGAGGCACCAAACATTCCCTGTTAGGTTCTCAGCACAGTCCTAGGTGTTTTACAAGCCTTAATTAACTTCTCTAAGATTAGGTAGCTAGTAAATGGCAGAGGTAGGATTTGAAACGAAATTTTTTTATGCTAACGCATACGCCCTTGCGCCATAAAAGAAACGTCTAGACCAGAGAGTTGATGGGATGACATATTTGTATTATGCTCTGCCATTTATTGTATGCATGCGTGTGACTGTGTGTGCACGGGCAGGTGCACATAATGCCCAAAAGTATGAGCCGTGTTTAGTGTCTAAGCCCACAGAACAAGTCTTTTATGCAACCCTTAGACAACTTTCGAGAGTTGAGAAATTGGGAACGGGAGAGGGACTAAGCAAAGAGAACCTGCAAGGGTATGGGAAGTGGAAAGTGAGTGCCCACTGAAGAAGTGAGCTTTGGATGTGTGCCCTAAGGATGCGTCTGTGCGCATGTCAACATGGTTTTAAGAGACTGGGGGAGGAACTTGTGCTAGAGTGAGTCATAGAACCCCGGGGCCTTGTCCACCAACCTGGGCATTTGTTTTCTGTGTATCACTCTGCATGTCTACCTTCCAGCTGGAGAGGAGCAGTTGGTCTAGCCTGCATCTTCTGGAGTGGCTGGGGCTCCCAGCCATCGCTAAGGAGGTGCCAAACCAGAAATCACAGTGCGTGTCCCTCCCAAATGCACCGTTACTACCGAGCTGATGGAAGGTTAAGAGAAACTTTGAGGGTACACCTAAGGATTCAAAACATGCAGCCTGAGGGATGGTAATAGAAAAAAGGCAGAACAATGGTATTATTTTCCCGTAGGGTTGATGGTAGAGGTACCAGCACAACATCAGAATCCTGGTGTTCGTCCAAGTGTGGGTTTTGAACTTTCAGCATCAAAATCACATTAAAGTGTTTGCTTAAAATGCAGATTCCCTGGTTCTTGTAATAAACTAAGATCAGAAACTCTGGGTGGGGCCTGAAAATTCTCCACTTAACAGCACTTCTGAAGCACTCTAGGATTTAAGAGGTACTACCTAATTATTTTTATTGTTTCCCTGGGGAACTGTTGTTGCTGCTTGCAAATGAGCTCAGGTTCAGATCTGGAGATGCTCTGATTATCCATTTCTCCTGGCCAGATAGGACAGGACCCCCAGCAGAGATTGGTTTTTCCCAGCCCTGGCAGGATCTGAAGCCCCAATACTTCAAACTCTCTCCTGCAACCAGAGACACACAGGTCAGAACATTGGCCTGAATGGGACCAGAGCAGGACTCGAAGGAAGCCATAGCCGAATCCTGTGTCACGGGGATATGGTGGGGAGTGGACTAGCCAACGGCTGCAGTAAGGCTGCCCACTTTAGAACAGAATTAGGACATGAAGAGAAGTGAACCACCACAAGGAGACATGCTGGTAGCTGGTAGCAACCCCACTGTTATAAATATAATTCAGCTGAATCCTCTTTAAAACATGATTTCATTGCAGGCACCCAGGCACGCATGTACGTGAATTCTGCTTAACATAGGTCTTTTTAAAGCACACAGATAACACCACATTTCTACTTCTCCTCTCTGATCTTGACTTCCAGGAAGAATCTATGAGGTGTGACTTGGAAATAGATACCATGTTTCTTATCTAAGTTTTGTTCAGTTTTCCTTCCCTTGTGCTACCTTTCAGGTTTGCTATCTTCCCTCATCTCCCATATCTTCAAACCACCTTCAGTGACTTATAAGTTTTAAAAAATCCAAATTGAAGCAAAGAACTGAAAAAAAAATTGGAGATTCTAGGTGCCCTACACTGGAAACTAGAAACATTTTCAATCTGGAAGCCCTTTCAGATTGAGGAATAAATTGTTTCATTAAGAAAATGCTTTAAAGAAAGGAAATGCAAATGTGGAGTGCAAGAGCCAAAAAATTGAAAAAGCTGTACTGCCAAGAACAGTGGTAAGTATATAATAAGTAAAAGATTGGGGAAATGTGCTGAAAATTCCATGTACTTGAAGCAGATTTAACCCAAAGGCCTGCTGTCTCAAGCTTCAAAGCAAAGGACAGCGACAGTGGTGTGGGGGTGCTGAATTACATAGTGTCTGCCAGCCCTGCCCGGAGGCCAGACCCCACTGACAGTGGGCAGCCTCCACCCGAGTTAGCTTCCTAATGACAGTTTCCCTGCAGAGGACAACTTCCAAGGACAATGTACAGAAAAAAAGAGCAGAACATAAAATTGTAATACAGCATGGTCCAAAATATGGGAAATGCAGTTAAAAGAGGCAATGGAAACAACAGAAGACTAAGAACGGTTGTCTCTGGGTAGGACTGTCATTCGTTTCTATCTCCTACCTAATTTTCTAGACCCTCTAATGTTTATACAACATAGAAAAAGTTGCTGGACAAAAGAATCAACTGTGTCACAATTTTCCGTTTCTGGGACATCCCTGGAGGAAGGAGAGAGGCACAAAGAAGAAGTGACAGGTGTCTTGTCAGGCCTGTATCTTTGGCCAGATACAAAGCCTCCAAATGTACACCTGCTCTCATTCTGTCTCAATCCTAAGCAGTTAATCAAGTTAATTATGAGCAGTCGAGGCCCTGGGAGCCCTTACTGACTGAGAGTTCAGCTGTAATTTCTTTGTGAGTTACAGAGCCAAAGATGAAGTAAGCTTGCTTCTCTTTCATGAGCCCTTTCTCTGGTTTTTGCTTTTGTTTCTTTTTGTTGTTGTTTTAGGATTTATTTATTTATTTGAGAGAGAGAGAGAGAGCGAGCATGCGGGGGTAGGGGGAAGAGGCAGAGGGAGAGAGAGGCTTTAAGCCAAGTCCGTGCTTAGTGCAGAGCCCAACTTGGGACCGATCCCTGGACCCCAAGGTCACCACCTGAGCCAAAACCAAGAGTTGGACTCAACCAACTGCACCACCCAGGCGCCCCCTTTTGTTTCATTTTGCTTCAACGTTAGTGTCCTTTAAAGACCTGAACAACATTTACAGCCCCCCAAATCAGCAGCAGAGACCATTTTAGTGATGGAGTAGTATCCTCTGGCCCAAAGAGGGTAAGATCAAAGAGGGCCTGTCTTCCTGTATTTTTATCAAGGTCTTGATGATTAAGCCAGAGGATTGCTTCTCAGCCCTAAGCATTCTCCTAGAGCCCTTCTTCCCTGACACAGATCAAAGTTGGGACCTAAGAGGGGGAAGTGAGCCAGAAGATGTATGTCATCTGATGACCTCACCCCCGGAGAACAGGCAGGGAAGGGAGCTAGAACGAGAGAGCCGGAACACTGAGCATAAAAGGAAACAGCTCAAACAAAAGAGGGGTCATTTGTGGGCTCTCAAAGCTAGTGTTAAAGAACAGAAGCCTTGACCTCTGGGTTGGTGTTGTTCCCTGAAGCTGTCTCATAGAACTGTTAATATCATACTCCCACCCCAGTTCTCAGTGGGTGCCTTAGACACTGAGAGGAACCATGTGGATTTTTGTCTAATTAGTTGCAAACTGTTTTAGGTTCTTCTTCCCTTTTCCTTATCTTTTCTTCTCTCTTCCCTGAATTCATTCATTTAGTCCATACACATTTATTGAGCACCTACTGTATTCTAAATGCCATGCTGTCTAGAGACTGAAGATGAAAGGAATGTAAAGATGATTGAGTCACAGCCCCTTATGTCAAAGAGTTTAGAGTTGAGATGTAGCAATGTGTGTGTGTTGGGGTGGGGAAGAGACAGACATATGGTCTTTAACTGTGAGGGTGTGACAGGACTTATTTTAGGACAAATGCCAGGTATGGTGGTGGAACAAAGAGAGAGGGGTCAATTACTCACTAGGAGTGCTGGTCAGAGATCTCTTCAAGGAAAGGTAATCCCTGAGCAAAGTCTCAAACATGATTTGGGCAGAATTTCTTTTAAAAAGCAGAAATGGAGCAGAAGGTCATGAAGACAAAAGCAACAGGCACAGCGCAGAAGGGGGTCTGCTGCCTGTAACACGGCTTTACGGACGGCAGGGTCAGCAATAGGGCCAGAAAGGGAGGCTGAGGTCCGACCAAGGGGAGCCAGGCTACCAGGTCTGAACTCAATGCCACATGCTATGGACCACACAAGGATTTCTCAGAGAAGACAAGATTAGACCTGTGTTTCAGCCAAGTTATTCTGGCCACAGGGTGTAGGATGGATTCATGGGAAGAGAGACAACCTCTTCCATGTGAGAGCTCATTACAAGAGCCCGAAAAGGAACGAGCACCAAAACTAGGCTACAGGGGAGCAGAAATGGGAAGCAAACATTAAGTGGGAGAGGCACGGCAGGGAGACACAAGGTAGAATCTACATGGCCTGAGTGAGCAAGACAGAGGAATCAACGAGGGTTTGGGTGGAGTTACTTGAGTATGGTTGTGCACTTGGGCAACATCTAGAGTTGATGAGGAACTTGGAAATCCCTCTTTTTGCTTTAGCAAAGCATTATGTAATAAACATCCTTGAGTATCGATAAAGAACAGCTTGGAATAAGAACCCTTAAGAAGCAGGGATCTCATAGAGGTCAGAGGCACTCATGGGCTGTGCCAGCTGGGGATGTCACTTTACTACTCTAAGCCTCAGTTTCCTGTTCTGCAAAATGGGGCTGATTCTATAATCTGTTTCACAAGACTGCCGTGAGGAGGAGAAAGGAGATGGCCCTCGTGCGGTGCTTGGCGGTCTGACACAGTAGCTTTCGAGGAACGTGAGCTAGGATTACTATTATTATCAGCAGCACAGGATACACACTGAACAATGTCAGGGCCTTAACTTAAACGAGCATCAGAAGAAAAACTAGCATTAGGAAAAATATTTTCCTAAGATGCCATGTGTTCTTGGTTTCATAACACCCGGTTGAAAATCTCTTCATACTTCATATTAAAAAAAAAAAAATAGTAGCTATCCTCCGAGTCTTCAATGGCTTCTTCCCTATTTAGGTGAAATCTAAGTTTCTTACAATGGCCTTGTTATGCCGCATGGTTTGGCCCAAATTCTCTTTCCAAAACCCTCTCTATTTTCTTACTTGCTTGTATCACTGCGCCCACAGACTTGCTTTGCTGCTCCTCACTCATACTTGACATGTGCCCATCTTGGTGTCTCTGCCCGTGCTATTCCCTCTGCTTGGAAGGCTCTTTGCCCGACATCTTCACGGTTTGCTTCCTCACTTCCTTCCAGTTTGCTTAATTTCATTTCCTCAAATAGGGCCTTTTCTGACCACCCTCAATTTCCTTCAATCAGTCGCTCTTCCCTTATCCTGCTTTATTTTTCTTCACTAGATTTATTGTCCAACAGTATGTTCAGACATCTTATTATATACATGATTGTTTGTTTCTTTCTTGTTTGCATGCCTCACTATGCTATAAGCTTTGTAATGTTTAATGTGCTCTTGGCCCTAAAACTAAGGTTGGTACTCCATAGGCTTTCCATATATATTTATTGAATAAATGAGGCACTTCTTGTAAATACCCTCTTGTCTGGTTTCCCTGGTTTTCTCCTTGCTTCTTCAGACATTCCTTTTTAGTCATCTTTGCTGGGTTTTCCTGTTCTGACTTCTAAATGCTGCTATTCTCCGGGACTCCATCCTAGAAACTTTTTTCCTCTCTTCACTCTCAGCCTAGGTGATCTATTTCATTTCTATGAATTCAAGCACCATCTTTATGTCCAAATTGCTTCCAAATTCTGTCTCTAGTGCAGAACACCAGACATAGACCGCGAACTGCCTACTTGACATCTCCACTTGAATGTATAAAAGGCATTTCAAAATTAACATATCTATTACTAAATTCCTGATCCTCCCTGCCATTCACACCCCAGCCAAAACCTACCACCCCCTAGAATTTCCGAATAAGAAGATCAATCTGGGTGGAAAGAGGGAAAACTGATCCATTTACATAGAACTTTACTGTAAGTAAGATTGATGAAAACATCAGTTGTATCAAAGAAGGAGAGGAGCAGGTAATAGAAATTATGAAGAGCATTGGACCTTCTTTGGTACCAGCACTGTCCTCCTTCCCCCAGTTCTTGCTATTGCTAGACACGAATTGCCACTGGGTTACTCAAGCCAAAACCCTAGGATTCCTCCCCTTCTTTCACTTCTACTTCTAATCCATCAGTTAGTTCTTTTTTCCCAAAATATAATTTGAAGCCATCAGCTCCCTTTCATTTCTCCTGCTTCTTTTTCTGTTCTAGGTCACCATCACCTCTCGCATGCACTTCTGAAGGGACCTCCTAACTGGTCACCCTATGCCCACTCTTACTGCTTTGAACCTATTCTCCAAATGGTAACAAGACTGGTCTTCTTCAGCTGTAAACCATATTATGACACTTTAAAAAAAATATCTCTCAATGACCACCCACATACTTAGTAATACTTGAACCTTTTACACTGCCATGTCCAAATTCCTGCCCATCACTCCACAGGAGAGGATACTGTAACATCACCAATTTTCTGTCTATTCTGATGATACACCAAACTATTTATTGTCTGAGACCATTACGTATATTGTTCCCTCCATCTAGAATGCTCTTTTTTAATTCTTTACATGATTAGCTCTATTCTTTAGCACGCTTTCTTGTTTTAAATGGCATCTCCTCAGAGAGATTTGTCCTGATTACACATTGAAAAATTTAGCACTTAAATCTACATATTGTTTTAAAATGTCAAAATAAGGTAAAGCAATCTTGGCCAAGGTAGAATAACAAGGAATGACTTTATCCAGCATCTTAAAGAATTCAAAGTTTGATCAAATATATAAAACAATGTTTTCAGACATTGGCCATCAAGGAGCTGAGGTGACTAATCCCTGAAAGAACAGAGACAAACAAGGTGAGCCATGTGATTGCCCCAGGATGCTGTCTGGAGAGAGTGTCCAGAATGTAACAGGAGGAGTAACCTAGGTAGAGCCCTGTGGTCTCCCTGGGGTTGAGGAGATGGAGTTGGTGTCTAGGTAGGCCATGGTGACTAGAATTTGCAGGGCAGAGTACCAGAAAAGAGAGAAGAGTAAAAAGAAAGAGCTCTGGAAATGTGCTAAGGATCTCCCTTCTGAATACTGATCTGTGCATGTGTGGGAGGAAACTACACAGTGCCAGAGAAAGAACAACCTGAAAGGATTAGAAGGAACAATCCTTGAAATTCACACAGGGCTAGAAATAGTTTGTATTTCCATCAGCCAAAATGGAAAAACTTCCAAATTCAGGGGTTGTCAGGCAGAGTACTAAGAAGGGTATTATATCAGCAAAGGAGAAAATTAGCCCTAAAGGTTTCTCTGATACCAAATTACAAAGCATAAAAGCAAGACTCAAAAAGAAGGAAAAACTATACTCCAACTGTTTCCAATTCTCTCCATAACATAATTCTGTCCCAGAAAAAGCACAAGAATATTTATAAGAATACAAAAATATGCAGCATTCAAAAAGATAAAATTTACAATTGTCATCAAATCAAATTTTACCAAGCTTGCAAAGAAGCAGTAAGGAGAAAAATCAATCAGTAGAACCAGACCCAGAAATGACAGATGATGGACTCAACAGATAAAGACAGTAAGAGTTATTGTAACTACTTCTTTGCCGATTTGGATGCCTTTTATTTCTTTTAGTTGTCTGATTGCTGAGGCTAGGACCTCTAGTACTATGTTGAACAACAGTGGTGAGAATGGACATCCGTGTTGTGTTCCTGACCTTGGGGGAAAAGCTTTCAGTTTTTCCCCATTGAGAATGAAATTTGCTGTGGGCTTTTCATATAAGCTTCTATGGTATTGAGGTACGTTCCCTCTATCCCTACACTGTGGAAGCATCTAATCAAGAAAGGATGCTGTATTTTGTCAGATGCTTTTTCTGCATCTATTGAGAAGTCTTGTCTTTTTTTTTTTTTTTAAATATCTTAATGTAGTATATCACAGTGATTGATTTGCAGATGTTGAACCTTACAGCCCGGAATACATCCCACTTGGGTGTGGTGAATAATCCTTTTCATGCATTGTTGGATCCCACTGGCTAGTATCTTGTTGAGAATTTTTGCATCTGTGCTCTGTAAATCTCCTTTTTGGTCGGGTCTTTGTCTGGTTTGGGGATCAAGGTAATGCTAACCTCTAAAATGAGTTTGGAAGTTTCCCTTCCATTTCCATTTTTTGAAACCACTTCAGAAGAATAGGTATTAGCTCTTTAAATGTTTGGTAGAATTCCCCTGGGAAGCCATCTGGCCCTGGACTCCTGTTTGTTGGGGACACTTTTTATGACTGCTTCAATTTCTTTGTTATGGGTCTGTTCAGGTTTTCTATGTCTTCCTGTTTCAGTTTTGGTAGTTTATAAGTTTCCAGGAATGCATCCATTTCTTCCAGACTGCCTAATTTGTTGGCATATAATTGCTCATATATTCTTATAATTGTATTTTCTTGGTGTTGGTTGTGATCTCTCCTCTTTCATTCATGATTTTTAAAATTTGGGTCCTTTCTCTTTTCTTTTTGGTGAGTCTGGCTAGGGGTTTATTAATCTTATTAATTCTTTCAAGGAACCAGCTCCTAGTTTTGTTGGTCTGTTCTGTTTTTTTTTTTCTTTCTATATCATTGATTTCTGCCCTAATCTTTATTATTTCTCTTCTCTTACTGGATTTAAGCTTTATTTGGTGTTCTTTTTCCAGCTCCTTTTGATGTAATGTTAGGTTGTATATTTAAGACTTTTCTTGTTTCTTTAGAAAGGTCTGTATTGTAATATACTTCTCTCTTAGGACCACCTTTGGTGCAGCACTGAAATTTCATGTTTTCATTTTTATTTGCCTCTCTATATTTTTTAAATTCTTAATTTCTTGGTTGACCCATTCAGTCATGGTGATTTGAAGGGGCACATGCACCCCAATGTTTATAACAGCAATGTCCGCAATAGCCAAACTATGGAAAGAGGTGAAATGTCCATCAACTGATGAATAGAAGAAGAAGTTTGGTATATATACCATGTAATATTACACAGCCATCAAAAAGAATGAAATCTTGCCATTTGCAATGATGTGGATGGAACTAGAGGGTTTTATGCCAACTGAAATAAGTCAGAGAAAGAGAAATGCCATTTGACTTCACTCATGTGGAATTTAAGGAATGAAACAGATGAACATAGGAAAAGAAAAGGAAAAATAAAAGAAGAGGAAAATAGAGAGGGAGGCAAACCATGAGAGAAGCTGAACTCTAGGAAACAGGGTTGATGGAGGGGAGGTGGCTGGGGACATAGGATAATTGGGTGATGGGCATTAAGGTAGGCATTTGATGTAATGAACACTGGGTTTTACATGCAACTGTCAAGTCACTAAATTCTACTAATAATACAGTACGTGTTAACTAAATTAAACTTAAAGAATAAAAAAACAAAGAAGATGCAGTGGAAACAAAAGCTTTCATAGTAGCTCCAAATATATACCAGGAATAAAACTAACCAAAAAATGACACCACCTTTATGAGGAAACCTATAAAATTTTATTCAAGGACATTTAAATCTAGCTTCTTGTTGTACATTTTCTTCCTAACACATTACAATTTGCCTTAAAAAAAATTATTTGCAACTATTACCAGTGTAACTTAAGAATGGGGGAAACACAAAAAAGCAGTAACCAAAAAAAGCCCCTATTGGTTGATGCACTTGTTTTGTCATCTGCCCCTCAAACTCTCCCCACAGAGTCGGCCTTTTACGGTTATAGACCATGAAAGACCTTGAACCACTCTCCGGTCCTCTTTTCCTCTACCGGCTTTGACACATGTTACGCAATAATGCACAGGAACTGCGCCAGACCTCCCACGTGACAGCTCCCCCACCAACGCCTCATCCCAGCCAATCAGAATGCTTTGCACCTGTGACCACGCCCGCCCCTCCACCCACCCCCACGGCCCCACGAGTCAGTCTCAAGCTGTTTTCCTCCCAGCGAGGCCAGTGCGGCTGCGCGCCGCGCCCTGATTGGTCGAGAGCTGTAGGCCTTCGCGCGCAGGCGCCTGCCTCGGTTACTAAGGGCGGGAGCCCGGCGAGGGCGCCGGCGGGTTGTGGTGTCTCCGGACCACGTCGACGAATCCTGGCCTAGCTCGCCATGCCAAACCGCAGGGCCAGCCGTAATGCGTACTATTTCTTTGTGCAGGAGAAGATCCCCGAGTTACGGAGGCGAGGCCTGCCTGTGGCTCGTGTGGCTGATGCCATCCCCTACTGCTCTGCTGACTGGGCGGTAAGACTGGGGGAGCGGGGGGCAGGGGGCTCCGGGGGGGGCCAGACCAGGCAGTTGGGCAGTGGGAGGGCGAGGCGACGAGGAGGCCAGTGACGCCTTGGCCCTGCTGGAGGGAAGGGAAGCTTCCCTGTTCCCGCTCTGGGGCAAACCAGCGCTGGGACCACCTTAATGTCTACGCTTCTGCCTCTGGGGCCCAGGGCGCTCGGAACTCATTGCTGTTTCTCTCCTTTCTCCACCCCCTTAAATGTCCCCAAGCTTTTGAGGGAGGAAGAAAAGGAGAAATATGCAGAAATGGCTCGAGAGTGGAGAGCAGCCCAGGGAAGGGACGTTGGGCCTTCCGAGAAGCAGGTAAGGTTGGCCCGAGACGAGCAGCTCCCTGCCTGGGCCACAGGCGTGTTCGCTAGATGCCGAGCGAGCGAGTGGGTGAATGCCCGCGGTGGGCTGGAGGGTGATTCAGTTGAGTGCGAAGGAGGAGTTTTCTTTTCTTTTTTCCCCCTGGTGTTAGGGCGCCTGTGAAAAAGCCAGCAGGTTCCCTAACTAGGGTACGTGTTGTTGTTTGGTGGTGAAAGGCTGGGGGAATCCCTGTTAGGAAACCTGCAACCAGTAAAGCATGGTCGGTGACGAGAGTGTTGGCTTTAAGGTTTGTACTGATGAACTCTAAGGGTTCCTTTCAAGCCCCTGTATGGTTAACAGCCCCCCCTTTTTTAATGTTGACAAGTAGCTCAGATCATTCTCTCTTTTTATATGAACCTGGAACCAGGGACGCTGTTGTGTTTAAAATGTTGAAATAACAAAACTTGCACATGCTGGTGAATGTTAGTGTGCCTTATAGGTAAGAGTGGAATGAAGTTGAATTGGGTCAACTTACATGTAGTAGAAGGATAAAGTACTCAGTAAAAATTTTCTTGTTGATTTGTACTGGGAAATTCAGTATAATTGTCAACTTTTCCTCCTCCCTCTGTGTTCTTTCCATTCTTACATAGTAAAATTCCATTCTTTAAACTGTCAGCGTTGGATTGAAATTCAAGAGAGATTTGCTTGCTTTTGGTTTGAGAGATTTTTATTTTGTAGGTATATGTTTGGATAGAAGCTCGAATCGGTTGAACTGTACTTAGTTGTACAGGGGAACCTGGCCTTTTTTTTTTTAAACTGTAATTTCTTATAAGACCTTTTCCCTCAAAATGTAAGCCGTGTTGTATACGTACCTCATTGAGTCTTATATACGTACCTCATTGGGTCAGCATGATTGGGTTGTTACTTTAAGTGAGAAACAATGTAGAAGATTTTATTTACTTATTTGACAGAGAGCACAAGTAGGCAGAGAGGCAGGCAGAGGGGGAGGGGGAAGCAGAATCCCCGCTGAGCAAAGAGCCTGATGCGCAGCTCGATCCCAGGCCCTGGGATCATGACCTGAGCCGAAGGCAGAGGCTTAACCGACTGAGCCACCCAGGTGCCCCTAAGTGAAAAACAATTTAGAGAACTTTGTGGAATGATGTCCTTTTGGCCACTGGGCTAAGTGACTCCATGGGATTATTTTAGATTATAATCACATAGTCACTTATGTGACTCAGTGGGATTAATTTAGATTATCGGTAGTGGGCAAATGGTTTTCAGCAGTAGTTGAATTGGTTGTTTACCACTCACCTTTTGATTCAGAATATTTATAGATTCTGCCCTTGTCTGCCTTTGGGTGTTGGTGTCCCTGACAAATATGTGCGTATTTACTCATTGGGCTCATTGGCCTACAGAGATTACCAAAGTAATCTGTGAACTGTTTTTCAGTTATTTTGCTAAATTTAAATATTTGTATAAAGTGCCCAGTAAGAGTTTGAGTATGTGACAAATTATTTTCTTCCTCTTTAGAAACCTGTTTCTACCCCACTGAGGCGTCCAGGCATGCTTGTACCAAGGCAGAATGTTTCACCCCCTGATATTTCAAATTTGTCTCTAAAAAGTGATCAAGGTAGAGTAATCCTAAAAGCAAAACGCTAAGATAAATGTGGGTGCTCAGGACACTGTGATATAGTGATCAGTAATTATGTGTTCTGTTCATTTTGATCCTGCATTTCAGAATAACTGACTACAAGTGCTCAAATATGGTGGTGCTAAAGTTGTAAAAGATCGGGTAATTTGCATTTGTTGAAATAACAGTGGAGAGATTTTGTTGTGTTTTATACAAAAATCTTGTCCCTTGGTTAATAACCACTTTTTATGTTACTAAATATACTTCTTAGATTTAAGTGTTTATAGCTAGACCCTTAAGTACATATAAATTACAAAGAGGTTGAACTATTGAGCTAGCCTAGAAAAGAACTTACCTAATAAGAATCCTTGTTATTCTTTCTGGCTGTTTTGTGTTCTGAATTTGTTGAAGATCAATAAACTTTTAGAAGTCTTAAATGTGGCCAATCCTGTTAAGTAAGACTCTTCACACATTCTCGTATTTTTTTCCTTCCTTTAGAGTATTTATTGGTGCTCTTGAGTATACTGGTTAAAGGTGAAGAGTGAACTAAATTGTCCATAGTTTATATTAGAGTTTTTCTATACTGATTCTACTTGGCTTTATTTCCCAAACTTCTCATATTTGTTGAATATGGGTCACAGCTTTTCTTAAGTCATTCCTAAAATTCAGGGCTTATGTTTAGCTAGATTATGTAGAGCTGGCTGCAAGTTTGAATAATTTTGTTGCTTCATGCAGAGTGGTTACCACTATAATTCTTGATAAGTGTAATTATAAAAATTTTGATTCATTTATCTGGTACAGATGATTAGTTTTCTCTTTTCCAGCTCTTAGGATTATAGGAACACAAGGAAAATGGTTCTAAAACTTTTGCTTTTGTGGAGGAGTTAACTCACAACTGTTTGTGTTGTCTTACCTTTTTTTTCTTTTTATTTATTTCTTTTTAGCTCTCCTTGGAGGCATTTTCTATTTTTTGAACATTTTTAGCCATGGCGAGCTACCTCCGCACTGTGCACAGCGCTTCCTCCCTTGTGAAATAGGCTGTGTGAAATACTCTCTACAGGAAGGTATTATGGCAGATTTCCACAGGTTTATAAATCCTGGTAAGTAGTTGGAGTGATAGATGCTAAATATTAAAACAGTATGCATTTGATCTTGGCTTTATTTAACAGTATTTGTTTTCTTAAGAGCTGACATATAGTTCTTAAAGTGTAAAAAAGACCTCATCATAATTGGCTGAACTAGGTGTTTACACAGAGTTTTTTAGTTTAAGTTTTTAACCTTAAGAAAACATTAGAATTGGGTGGATAGTATGCCTGAAAAATGTGTGTGTTGTTTGCTTACCTGTGGCCTTGCATCTTGGAATTTTTTAGAAGTTTTTTTATGCCTTTGCTCTTTTATTTCTTTAACCCATCCCTCACTTCGGACATCACAAGCTTTTAACCTGTGGTGCTTTTGTAATTTTGAGCAGTTATTAACCTTTCTGAACTTATTAGCTTATCTGTAAAGTGGAAATAATACCTATTGTTGACTGGTCTAAGGAATACAAGAGAAGGTATGGAAATAGCCTAATATTTGAGAGTCTCTCAGATGTTCTCAACAGCTCTTCTGGCTTTTCCACCCCTGCAAACCAAGAAGCAGTGAAGGCGTAGGATTCAGTTAGGTTCCCAAGAGGGTAGTTACTGGACCAGTATACCTTTAAAGGCAAGTAGGAGAAATGTATAGGGAGAAGAGTGAAGGGAGGGTAGAGATTGGGGAAAAAAAGAACTTCATCTTTAGTTTTGTCAGTTGCTTTAAAATTCATTAGAATAAGCCAGTGCTTTTTCTTGTGTTTTGATGACAGAGAAACTAATCATCCTACTCACACTTGTGAAAGCTGCTGCTTAGGATAAATTAATAACTGGTTTTCTTTATACAGTTGTAACACATTAAAAAGAGATTGAATTTAGAGACATTTCTTTTTTAAGCTATATGTACATGAGGCCCTATGTTAAGGGGCCTCTTTTTAAAATTTTTAAAATTTTTACTTTATTAACCTATAATGTGTTATTTGTTTCAGGGATACAGGTCTGTGATTCATCAGTTTTACACAATTCATAGCACTCACCATAGCACATACCCTTCCCAGTGTCCATCACCCAGCCACCCCATCCCTACCACCCTCTTCTCCTCCAGGAACTCTCAGTTTGTTTCCTGAGATTAAGAGTCTCTTATGGTTTGTCTCCTTCCCTGGTCCCATCTTGTTTCATTTTTTCCCTCCCTACTCCCCATGACCCCCACCCTGCCTCTCAAATTCCTGATATCAGAGAGATCATATGATAATTGTCTTTCTCTGATTGACTTATTTTGCTTAGCATATGCCCTCTAGTTCCATCCACACCATTGCAAATGGCAAGATTTCGTGTTTTTTTTTTTTTTAAGATTTTATTTATTTATTTGTCAGAGAGAGTGAGCACAGGCAGACAGAGTGCCAGGCAGAGGCAGAGGGAGAAGCAGGCTCCCCGCCGAGCAAGGAGCCCAATGTGGGACTCGATCCGAGGACGCTGGGATCATGACCTGAGCCAAAGGCAGCTGCTTAACCAACTGAGCCACCCAGGAGTCCCAGATTTCGGGTTTTTTGATGACTGCATAGTATTCATTGTATATATATACACTGCGTCTTCTTTATCCATTGATCTCTGGATGAACATCTAGGTTCTTTCCATAGTTTGGCTTTGGCTGTTGTGGACATTGCTGCTATAAACATTCGGGTGCACGTGCCATGTTAAGGGGCCTCTTTATCTACTCTTTCTTTTCTGTAAGGAGTAACTTCCTTTTTAAAGTAGTTTATATAATATACCAAAGTTCTTTTTAATAGTTCTAATTCTTTGTTTAAGAAAAACAATAACTTCTATGAAAGTTTCATTTTTTTGTATTTTCACATTGCAATAGCCATTACCTATCTGTGTTATGACTTGGTCATCCTGCGTTATATGACAAAGCAAAACCAGAGGGCTTCTCTCAATAAAATATTTTGTATTACAGGTGAAATTCCACGAGGATTTCGGTTTCATTGTCAAGCTGCAAGTAAGTATAAGGGAATGGGGTAGAATAATAGGCACTGAATGTGTATGTACCTGGTTAAGACTTACTGCTGTAAGGTGTCTGGGTGGTTCAGAGGGTTAAAGCCTCTGCCTTCAGCTCAGGTCATGATCTCAGGGTCCTGGGATCGAGTCCCGCATCGGGCTCTCTGCTCAGCAGGGAGCCTGCTTCTCTTCCCCTCTCTCTGCCTGCCTCTCTGCCTCTTGTGATCTTTGTCTGTCAAATAAATAAATAAAATCTTTAAAAAATATATGTCTGGTATAAAAAAAAGTGTCATTGTTTTAATAAGTTGTTTTTTTAACTTAAGAATGTAGACAACTAGCAGACAACAATTAGAAATAAGTTTTGCAAAATAAATTTTGCAAATAAGTTTTACAAATGCTGTTCTTTACAAATGAAGAGAATATTTTAGAATCCCTTTGGTTATGTCCATTGAGTTTTTACTGGTCTTAGTGAAAAATATGTACTAAACCTTTTTTGTTTGTTTGTTTGCCTGCCTGGAATCAGGACAGTAGACTTTGGAACAAGGCAAGGACAATTTTTTTATTTGGTCCCTTTATAGCTTTGAACGAAGAACAATTTATAATACAGAAGAAAAATTCCATTGTAGATTTTGAAGTGTGAACCTAGCTAATCTCCCCATGTGTTACATCCTCTGAGGTTATTCACCAAATAGGTGGTGGTAAGACAAAAACAGAAGTTTAGTTGGCGAATTAACTACATTTTTACTTAAGCTGTTTCTGGTTTGTTCATCTTTGGGTGCATTGGAATCCTTGCTATTTGCCAGACTCATTTGTGAGAGTGCCACTGGCTTTACTGTTTATTATTTTGGTTCTGATAAATACTTGATTTTAAAACAGTTTTAAGACTCTAGGAATGTTTTCTTAACTTATTTTTCAAACTACTTAAAATTGATCACAGTCTCACTCAGGAAAGCTCATTGGTAAGCCACTTTGGAGCTCACCAATTTAGACAGGCCTTAAATTGCCAACTTGATAACTCTCAGAATTGTGCCAGCTAAAGAAGGTAAATAAATGAGTGCATTAAAGGGATGACCATGTTGACATAATAACTAAAAATGCTTATGCTGGGGTGCCTGGGTGGCTCAGTGGGTTAAAGCCTCTGCCTTCGTCTCGGGTGGTGATCCCAGAGTCCTGGGATCGAGCCCTGCATCGTGCTCTCTGCTGGGTGGGGAGTCTGCTTCCCTCTTTCTCTCTCTGCCTGCCTTTCTGCCTACTTGTGATCTCTGTCAAATAAATAAAATCTTTAAAAGAAATGCTTATGCTGATGTAATCAGCCTGACGCTTAGGAAAAGATGATTTTTCATAGAGGAATATACACTGAAGCAGATTTATGTGTGGATGCAGAGTGAGTAGAAGCTAAGGTAGTAGATCTTTCACATGCTCCCGTGCTGCTCTCTGGCCTTTTATGAAATCGCATAAGTGAGAGCAACTTCATTGATGGGCGTTATGGTTTAGCACGTTAGAATCAAAGAATTTCAAGTCTGGAAAAGGTATTGATATGGAATCTATTGATCTCCCCACCCTCACTGCCATGTTTTTCTTGGAAGCAGTACTTCAGGTTCTGTATAAATTTGTAGGATTGAGAGGTCTTTGTCCTCATTCTCCCCCACTTCAACCAGCAGAATTCTGATTCCATACTATTGCTTAATTTTCTTGAGAGAAGTTCTGCTTTAAAACAAAGCTTTGAAACTGATTTCAGCTTCCTATACAAAAGGTCTGTCAGCTTTTAAAATCTTCATACACAAAGAATGTAACATTGAGAGCAGTGTGCCATCATTGAAGGTCATTATATCTCTCCTTGATTGCATCCCCCTCCCTCTTTATAACAGAGATGCTTTTTGGAATTTTGTGCTAGTCATTTCTTTTCTGAATAGCTTTGAATACTTTTTTTTTTTTTTTTGAGCGAGAGCATGTGCATGAGCAGAGGTTTGCGGGCGGTGGAAGAGAGAGGCAAAGGGAGAGAGAGAATCTTTAGCAGGCTCTGTGCCCAATGTGGAGCCCGACTTGGGGCTCAAACTCATGACCCTGAGATCATGACCTGAACTGAAATCAAGAGTTGGATTAACCAACTTAACCAACTGAGCCAGACAGGCATCTTGTGAACACACATTTAAATTATGTATTTAATTTTGCTTCTTTGAACTTTTATATAATTAACATTATGTGTTTCTTTCTGTACCTGTATTTTTAAAACTCAACATTGCCTTTTCCCAATTTTTCTATTGGATTGTCCTTTATATTGGGTTTGTGGAATTTTATTATGTACCTGCTTATTGATTTACGTGCAGATACCTATGTTTCAGTTTGTGCCTTGTGTTTTTTTATTGTCTTTATGTCATTATGGTGTCTTTTAATGAAAATAGTTTTTATTTTTTAATTTAGTAAATGTATCAATCTTTTCCCTTATGTTTTGATGGGGTTTGGTGTCTTAATCCTCTTTTACTTGAAAGCCATAAAGGATAGTTTTTATTAAGTTTTGTTTTTCATATCCAAGTTCTTAATTCACCTGGCATTGACTGGTATGGTGTGAAGTAGAGATTTTTTTTTTCTCACGTGGATAATCCGTTGTCTCCGCATCATTTATCCAATAATCAGTTTGTTTGTCAGTATGTGGTGCCGCATTTCTCTTGATGCCTGCATCTTTTCCTTACCTTTTATTTTCTTCTATTGGTCTAGTTGGTTTTTGGTATGTATACTGTTAAACACAATATTTTAATACTTAGACAAGCTTCTTGACTTTGTTTTGGAACATCATTATTCTTGACTTTTTGATTACCTTTAAATCTTCAGATCATTTTGGAGAAAACTGGCAGCAGCTTGATATTCTATCTGTGAACAAGGGTCTACTCTTATTTTTTTAGATCTGTAATACCTTACAATACTTATAATTTTCTTCACAGTGATCTTAATATCTTGTTAAATTTATAGCTTATCAATTTTGTTATAAGTGATCTCTTAAAATTATATTTTTATTTATTTTGCATTTTTTATTTAGCTGTTGCTAAGCTATAGTTGAGTTTTTAGTGAATTCCTTATATAGTCCTATCTGTGAAATGACTTTTTTCTAATCTATTTTTTATTTAAAACTTTAAAAGTTTGTCTTAGGTGCTGGCTAGGAACTCTAGTTTCTCATGTTTCACCAGTGAGTATGCTGTTCACTGTGCTTTTTGTTTTTTTCCTTCTCGTGTTTTGTATGCACTCTCGATCCTGGTAAAGAAGTTCCCTTCTATTCCCAGTTTGGTTAGAGATACCAGTTGCACATTATAGTGAGTGGTTTTTTGGTGTCTCACGTGATTTGTGTCTTTTGTTCATCTGGTAATTTGCTAACCAACTTCCATTCCAGCGGTAAACTGAGCATAGTCTCTACATAGCTCTTAAAGAAATTTCTGGATTTGGTTTGCTAATATTTTGCCATCCTAACATGGGTTAGAGAATGTGTCTTCAGTTTTTAAATTTACCTTGGGTTATTTTTTTTTTTAAGATTTTATTTATTTATTTGGCAGACAGAGATCACAAGTAGACAGAGAGAGAGGAGGAAGCAGGCCTCCCACTGAGCAGAGAGCCCAATGTAGGGCTCGATCCCAGGACCCCGGGATCATGACCTGAGCCGAAGGCAGAGGCTTTAACCCACTGAGCCATCCAGGCACCCCACCTTGGGTTATTTTTTAATGGTTTTGCTGAAATTATCAATATTTTTTATTTCCCTGAGCATATAAAGTCTTATGTCTGATAACCCTATCATAGAGATCTTCTTTATGGATCTGTTGGTTATCTTGATGTTCAGTCAAGGTATTAGATCTCTTCCTATGTCTCATTATTTTTGAGTGCTAAACAGTAGATATAAAAACTTGTTATTCCTCTCAAAAAAAATTATGATTGATTTTTTTTAAAGATTTTATTTATTTATTTGTGAGAGAGAGAACAGGCAGACAGAGTGGCAGGCAGAGGCAGAGGGAGAAGCAGGCTCCCCGCTGAGCAAGGAGCCCGATGTGGGACTCGATCCCAGGATGCTGGGATCATGACCTGAGCCGAAGGCAGCCGCTTAACCTGAGCCACCCAGGCTTCCCTTATGATTGATTTTTATCAGAAGGCTGCTGCTACTAGCCATCTGAGAGTACCTTAATCCAATTTCAGAGATTGAGATAATACAAAACTGGGTTCAGGTATTTTAAGAATCCCATCTATTCCTAGTTGATCTCTTAAAAAGGGGGAACAGTAGATTACCACCAAAGGATCATCTGTGAAATTGACTTCATGGCAGAAGACAATTGTATTATTGTGTTATTGTATAATTGTATATATAAAGTATGTAATCAAAAGGTATTCAAGTAATATTGGAGTAATATTTTTAAAAGATTTTATTTTTAAGTAATCTCTATACTCAACGTGGGGCTTGAAGTTAAAACCCAAAGACCAAGAGTCAAAACCTGCTCCACTGATATAGCCAGCCAGGGTCTTTGGAGTAATATTTTTAATTCTTACAAGTCTAGGTCTGTTGAGAACTGCTCATTTTCTTGGACTCTAAATTTCCTCTTCCAGAAGTGGTAAATGCCCAGATTACCAATGAACCCAAATGCCAGAATCAAGCTCTCTAGCATTTCTTCCTCTCCTGGATTTTGGACCCGTAATTCCTTACTGCAGTTTTATCTCTGCAGTGCTTTCAAGCAGGTGTTTCATTTATTCAGCTTTTCTCTAATCTGTCATTATCAGCGTATCTTCTGTATCCTTTTTTTATAACTATATGCTGAAATTAATAATTTGATCTCCTCAGATATAAGGATGATTATTTAAAATCTGTACTGAATAACTTGGGTAGCTGGAATACCTTTGGATCTCTTCCTGTCAAATTTGGGTTGGTTTCATCCTGTTTTCTTCATATAACTGGTTATTCATATAGACTGAAAAAAATTGGTTTTGAGTATGACAGATTTATTGGTATTTAAGATTTATTTTAGAGCAGGAGGGAGGAGAGGGAGAGAGAGAATCTTGAGCAGACTCCCCATTGAGCTTGGAGCCCAGCATATGGTGCTCAATCTTGGGACCCCAAGATCATGACCAAAGAAATCAAGAGTTGGACACGTAACCAACTGAGCCACACAGGTGCCCCAGATTTACTGGTATTTAGTAAAGACGTTGATATCAGTCGTTTCTCTCACATTTTTACCTTAGGTTAATACTTCATTTGAGTCAAGAAAAGAGCATGTAGGAGAGGGATGTTATTTTATTTTATTTTTCTGCCCATGGAGGGATGTTATTTTAACAGAAACAGTAAATTGGACAAAAGTGGAAAGTTTGCTTATCTTAAAGCAAGTTAAGTTCATGTATCTTGATATAATTAAACCACGTAAGAACTAATAGCTCTATATACATTTCCATTGTTTTATTTGGTGCTTACTCTAAAATGTAAATGAACAAAGTGTTAGGAATATATAAAAGTTTCTTCTCAATTACCTGTTAAAAGAGCTCAGCCAGTAGTTATCACCAATAAAATAGTATGAAGCTGCCTCCAAATTAAACATTGCAGGAGTTTTCAAGGAAATCATATACTGTTTCTTATCTGTGACTGTGCTTTTAAAGATGTGTTTAACTATCACATGAAAAAATTTTGTATACAAAAATTTTTTTAAAGCCCTACAATACATAGATCTAACAACATATATGTGGTCAAAGATTCCATAAGATATGTTTAAAGATGGATTTTCTTTTATCTTTAGGACCTAAACTGTACTTTTGAGAGGCCATTGATTAATATGTATACATTTCAAATCTTATTACTGTGCTAAAATAGGAATTCTTATATTAAGTCCAAATTAACTTTCACAAGTTAGTAACTTAAGCTTTAACAGAGTTGCAGAAAGTACATCATTCTCCTTTTCATCTTCACAAAATGTTACTTTTTTGGTTCTATCTTTTTTTTTAAAAAAATGCAGCCAAATATTTATTATATATAAATTTAAATTTTGGGTGGTGATTTGTATTTGAAAAGAGCTTCCTTGTGATTCACCTCAGGATTTGGTGAAAATGCTTACAAGAACTAGCTAATAACAAAAACTAAGGGAAGCGCATTAAAAATACTGATTTACTTTAGTAGCATATGGTCTTTGAACACTAATGAAGGTAGACAAGACCCATTCAGGTGAAGTGGGTTATTTCAAATACTCAACATTTTACATAAAATTAAAAAAAATTTTAAAGAGCTAAGCATCTGTACCAACTGATAGCAGTGCAATACTTTATGATGACTTAAAACAAATGGCTATTAGGAAAAAGCTGTACTTTAATTTTTTTTTAAAGATTTTATTTATTTATTTGAGAGAGAGGCAGTGAGAGAGAGCATGAGCGAGGAGAAGGTCAGAGGGAGAAGCAGACTCCCCGTGAAGCCAGGAGGCGGATGCGGGACTCGATCCTGGGACTCCGGGATCACGACCTGAGCCGAAGGCAGTCGTCCAACCAACTGAGCCACCCAGGCGTCCCGCTGTACTTTAATTTTATCTAATATATTCCAGCAACATTTTCCTTTCAGTACAACACTCCCTCTCTATACAGCTGTTCCTGGGAGCCAGTTTGGGTTAATAAGGGAGTTAAGAGTAATTCTGCAGTTTAAGTACTTAAACTTAAACTGCAGTTTAAGTACTTAAAATTCTACTTAAAGGAAAACTTTTCTTTTCCTTTTAATGTGCTAATAGTTGTATCTAAAAATATGTAATTCTTAGAAAAGTACCATTTGATTTTTTTTTCCTTATCTGTAACCTTTTGGAAACTAATCACATGATACTAAATTAGCAAATGTCTTGAAAAAATATGAATACAAAACATTAAATAACTCTAATTTCAAACTCTTATTTGTGTACCACCACCCAATCTTTAAAAAAAAAAAGTGGCTCCAAGAATATTCTTTTACCATTCTTTAAAAAAAGAAACTATTCCTTTGAACTTTATATCCATACCACAGTCCACTTTCGAAACATCATTTGTCTGGTCATGGACATTTCTGAGATGAGATTTTATATTTCACTCCCATTGCTTCTGGTTATCAGAGAAATCATACTTTCCTTTATTGAATGAGTTGGTCCTGCTGGTGTAGGTGTGTCCCTTCCAATACTCTTCATTCTCATCTTTGCTTCTGGAGGCATTTCCTCTGGTTCAGTCTTCCTCTTCATTAAAAGCTACTGCACTGAAAAGGTTTTTGGAGCAAGAGTTGAAACCATTTTTTTAGGCTTATTTGGTCCAAGTTTGATGGATATGGCTGAGGCTTTCTTTGTCTTGTGTCTACCTATGGCAAATCCAGACTTGGAGATCTTTGTAGGCTTTACTGGGATGTCTGCAAGCTGCTGCTTTAGCTGCTTGCTTCTCAGCACGTGACTGGCGCTTTCCCCTCCACTACTCCAGGGGCCCAGCTTACTGTGGCTTCTCAGGCTTCTCCTCTCCCATCTTCCTGTCCAGTCTTTCCCCTGCCACACTGAAAAAAAAAATAATTTTAATTTGAGGCTTAGCTCTTCATCCAGAGAGGATTTATGTTTGCTTTTGCTAGATAGCTGAGGGCCTAGCAGACCAGGTCCCAAAAGCTATCAAAAGCACACTTCTCAGCTAATCAGTTTCCTCTTCTGGAATTGGGAAGTAGCTGCCGGGGAAAAACTGCCCTCGAAGGAGGCCGTCTGGAGAGCCTCTCTGGATTCCTATATTCTCTTGCATCTGGATCTAATAATTTCTTGCTACTCTGTATACTCTTGATATCCTCAGGTACATGATGTTTGTGGGAGGTTAGTCTGAATTACTTGGTCCATTTATTTTTATTTTTTATTTTATTTTTTTACTGGACATGGAAATCTTAATCATACAGCCTTTTAAAAAGCAGCCATTGCTATTACGTTCTCCAGCCTTATATATAAACCAGATTCATGAAAGGCAGATGGGAATAGTGAAAACGTATAGGCTCAGTCACTTAAATCTGGGTTTGAGTCTTGACCCCTTTGCTTGCCAACTATTAACCTACTGTGCTAACTTCTGTGATTGTCAGTTGTGTTTTCTCTAATATGTGTACATCCCCTTTCTCATAAGATCATGGCATAAATTATGTAAAATACCTAACCATAATTAGGCTTGGTGCAAGTGCTTAAATATGAGTTACCGAGTACTGTCTTCCTGTACCCCTACTTCCTTACCCACTTTGTAATACTTGTCTTGGTCAAATTTTGAACTCCTTCCTCCTTTTTATTCCCTTCAGGTGATTCTAGTCACAAGATTCCTATTTCAAACTTTGAATCTGGGCATGACCAAGCAGTTGTGTTACAAAACCTTTATAGATTTATTCACCCAAACCCAGGAAACTGGCCACCTATCTACTGCAAGGTAATTTCATTGTTAGAATTTTTTTTTTAAGGCATCCACTTAGATACTGAAAGATCCATGAAAGGTACCCAAAGAAAGTGAGTTTGCTTGTTTGTTAGCTGTGTGTGTTAAAACATGTTCATTCTGAATTGTTTGGAATGTGATTAGGTATAATAATTTCTGTGGTATTAGAGGGATTCTGAACACTGCAAAAGCTGAATGCATTTCTACTTTGAACTCATGTTTTTAGTTTCTCCTGCTGAAATATCTTCTCTTTTTTTTTTTACTCTGAAGAAAGGGTGTTCTAATCTGTACATCTGTCCTTCTAAGTAAGATTAGTGTTTATTTAAAACTTTTTGTAGCAATCTCTTGATCCTCTTTTGTAATCTTTGGAGAGCCTTTCTTCTTTATTTTGTCTAAATTCTTTTAGCTAAGAGTCGAAGAACTGGGTTTTAACCTGACTATTTTAGTGTAACCATGTACAGATTACCTTATCTTTTTCTGAGCATTGGTTTCGTCATGTGCCTACCCTAGATTTCCCTTGTTTTCCACAGTCTGTTAGCACTGCTTTATAAATGTAACTGGTTATTAAAAGCAGCAGTCTTTTAAAATATATGTTGCTCTTTTTTTTATGGTTCTCATTTAGTTGTCACAAACTCTTTAGTCTTTCCCTTCCTGCCACCCCCACCTCCCCAGTTTGAAAGGACAGCAATTGATTAAAATTAACTCAGTGTAGGAGAAAAATACAAGTAAATTTTTTCCCTTCTCCAGTCTGATGACAGAGCCAGAGTCAACTGGTGTTTGAAGCATATGGCAAAGACATCAGGTAAGTAAAACTAGGTCACTGTTGAAGTGTATTTTAACATCTGTATTTCCATTTTGGTGTTCTATGTGCCTAAATTCAGTAATTGTTTGTCTTTTTCTTTTTACCAATGGAAGAAATCAGGCAAGATCTAGAATTGCTCACCGTAGAAGATCTTGTTGTGGGGATCTACCAACAAAAATTTCTTAAGGAGCCCTCTAAAACCTGGGTTCGGAGCCTCCTAGATGTGGCCATGTGGGATTATTCTAGCAACACAAGGTATTTATGGTGATTTTGTGATCATGATTCTGACTTTTTGTACTGAGAAAATATGGCAGGATTAGTTTTTCCTTTTTTTTTTTTTTAAAGATTTTATTTATTTATTTGACAGAGATCACAAGTAGGCAGAGAGGCAGGCAGAGGCGGGGAAGCAGGCTCCCCATGAAGCAGAGAGCCCAATGAGGGGCTCAATCCCAGGACCCTGAGACCATAACCCAAGCTGAAGGCAGAGGCCTTAACCCACTGAGCCACCCAGGTGCCCCCAGTTTTTCCTTTTTCATCAACAGGCAGTATTTTCCTATGAAACTTTGGAAACATTGTTTCCTTGAATAATAAGATTCCATTGGTTGTCTGATACATTGTCATTTTGTCTACAACTAAAAATAAAACACAGTACCAGATACCTGGCATGGCGCTTTATCGCTTAGAATTTTCGTACTGATGAAAGAATATGTTTATTTAAACAGATATTTTATTAGATAGACTTCTTAGATTTACATATAAGAAATATATAAGTGAAATAAATGGAATGTATTTTTCATTTTGAAATAATTTCATGTTTTTAGAAAAGTTGCAAGAATAGTACAGAAATTTCTGGGTTCTCTGTTCTCTTTCACTTGTCTATGTGCCTATTTTTGTGCCGATACCATGCTGTCTTGATGATCACAACTTTGTAATACAGCTTGAAGTCAGGCATGATGCCTCTAGCTTTGGTTTTCTTTTTCAACAGTCCCATGGCTGTTCAGGGTCTTTTCTGGTTCCATACGAATTTTAGTGTGGTTTGTTTTCAGCTCTGTGAAAAACATCAGTGGTATTTTGATAGAGATTGCTTTGAAACAATAGATGGCTCTCGGTAGCTAGCATAGACGTTTTTACAGTGTTTATTCTTCCAATCCATGAGCATAGAATGCTTTTCCATCTTTTTGTGTTGTCTTCAATTTCTTTCATGAGTGTTCTGTAGTTCCTCGAGTACAGATCGTTTACCTCTTTGGTTGGGTTTATTGCAAGGTATCTTATGGTTTTTGGTGCTATTGTAAATGGAATCAATTCCTTAATTTCTCTTTCTTCACTCACACTGTTGGTGTATAGAGAGGCAGCTGATTTCCAGGCATCAATTTTGTATCCTGCCATGTTGAATTGCTATGAGTTCTGGTAATTTGGAGGTGGATTCTTTTGGGTTTTCCACATAAAGTGCCATGTCATCTGCAAAGAGAGATTGACTTCTTCTTTGCCAATTTGAATGCCTTTTATTTCTTTTTGTTGTCTGACTGCTATGGCTAGGACTTCTGGTACTATGTTGAACAAAAGTGGTGAGAGTGGGCATCCCTGTTGTGTTCCTGACCTTAAGGGAAAAGCTCTCAGTTTTTCCCCATTGAGAATGATATTTGCTGTGGGCTTTTCATAACAGCTTTTATGGTATTGAGGTATGTTTCTTCTATCCCTATATTTTGAAGAGTTTTAATCAGGAAAGGATGCTGTACTTTGTCGAATGCTTTCTCTGCGTCAGTTGAGGGGATCAAATGGTTTTTGTCTCTTCTTTTGTTAACATGATCTACCACGTTGATTGATTTGCAAATGTTGAACCACCCTTGCATCCCAAGAGTAAATCCTACCTGATCATGGTGAATAATCCTTTTAGTGTACTGTTGGATCGTATTGGCTAGGGTCTTGTTGAGTATTTTGGCATCCATGTTCATTGGGGATATTGGTCTGTAATTCTCCTTTTTGATGTGGTCTTTGTCTCATTTTGGGATCAAGGTAATGCTGGCCTCATAGAATGAGTTTAGAAGTTTTCCTTCCATTTCTACTCTTTGGAACAGCTTTAGTAGAATAGGTATGATTTTTTCTTTATTTTTTTTATTTTTTTATTTTTTAAAGATTTTATTTATTTATTTATTTGACAGACAGAGTTCACAAGTAGGCAGAGAGGCAGGCAGAGAGAGAGAGGAGGAGGATTTCTTCTTTAAATGTCTGGTAGAGGGAGGCCTGGGTGGCTCATTGTTTTAAGTCTCTGCTTTCCGCTCAGGTCATGATCCCAGAGCCCTGAGATCGAGTCCTAGACTGGGCTCTCTGCTCAGCAGGAAGTCTGATCCTCCCTCTGCCCGCTGCTTCCTCTGTTTGTGCGTGCACGTGCTGTGTCTCCCTCTCTGACAAATAAGAAAATAAAATCTTTTTTAAAAATAATAAGAAAATAAATGGTAGAATTTGCCTTGGGAAGTCATTTGGTCCTGGACTCTTGTTTTTTGGGAGGTTTTTGATTACTGTTTCTGATTACTGTTTCAATCTCCTTATGGTTATGGATCTGTTCAGATTGTCTATTTCTTCCTGTTTCAGTCTTAGCGGTTGATAAGTGTCCAGGAATGCATCCATTTCTTCCAGATTGCCTAGTTTGTTGGCATACAGCTGGTGGCAATAAGTTCTAATTATTGTGTCTATTTCTTAGGTATTGGTTGTGATTTATCCTCTTTATTCATGAATTTATTAATTTTGGCCCTTTCTCTTTTCCTTTTATAAGTCTGGCTAGGTGTTTATCATTCTTATTAATTCTTCCAAAGAACCAGCTTCTAGTTTCGTTGATCTGTTCTACTGCTCTTCTAGTTTCTATTTCATTGATTTCTGCTCTAATCTTTGCTATTTTTCTTCTCCTGCTTGGTTTAAGCTTTATTTGCTGTTCTTTCTCCATCTCCTTTAGGTGTAAGGTTAGCTGGTGCATTTGGGATTTTTCTGATTTTTTGAGAGGCTTGGATGGCTATGTACTTCCCTCGTAGGACTGCCATTGCAGTGTCCCATAGCTTTTGAACCAACATGTTTTCATTTTCATTGGTTTGCATGGATTGTTTAAGTTCTTCTTTAATTTCCTGGTTGACCCATTTTTTCTTTAGCAGGATGCTTTTTAACATCCAAGTGTTTATGTTCCTTCCAAATTTTTCCTTGTGGTTGAGTCCCAGTTTCAAGGCATTGTGGTCTGAAAATATACAGGGAAGAATCCCAATCTTTTGGCATCGATTGAGACCTGAGTTTTAACCAGGTATGTGGTCTATTCTGGAGAAAGTTCCATATGCACTCAAGAAGAATGAGTATTCCGTTGTATTAGGATGGAATGTTCTTTGTATATCTACAAAGTCCATCTAGTCCAATGTGTTCTTCAGAGCTCTCATTTCTTTGATGATTGTCTGCTTGGATGATCTGTCTGTTGCTCTGAGTGGAGTGTCAAAATCTCCTACTATTAATGTGTTATTATCAATATTGTTCTTTATTTTGGTTATTAGTTGGTTTATGTAGCTTGCTGCTTCCATGTTGGGGGCATAGATATTTACAATTGCTAGATTTTCTTGTTGGATAGACCCTTTAAGTATGATATATTGTCCCTTTACATCTCTTACTGCAGTCTTTGGTTTAAAATTTAATTAATCAGAATGAGAATTGCTACCCCAGCTTTCCTTTGAGGTCCGTTGGCATGGTAAATTGTTCTCCATCCCCTCACTTTGAATCTAAGGGTGTCTTTAGTTCAAAATGAGTCTCTTATAGACAGCATATGGATGGGTCCTGCTTTTTTTTTTAATTTTTAAAAATTTATTTGTCAGAGAGAGAGGGAGAGAGAGAGAGCGAGTACAGGCAGACAGTGGCAGGCAGAGGCAGAGGGAGAAGCAGGCTCCCTGCCGAGCAAGGAGCCCAATGTGGGACTCGATCCCAGGACACTGGGATCATGACCTGAGCCAAAGGCAGCTGCTTAACCAACTGAGCCACCCAGGCGTCCCGGGTCCTGCTTTTTTATCCAATCTGAAACCCTTGTCTTTTAATAGGAGCAATTCAGCCCATTCACATTGAGAGTAATATTGAAAGATATGAATTTAGTGCCATTGTGTTGCCTGGAAAGGCCCTGTTTCTGTAGATTGTCTCTGTTAATATCTGGTTTATATTGCTCTCGGGGTTTTCTTTTAAAGACTCCCCCTTAATATTTCTTGCAGGGCTGGCTTGGTGGTCACATACTCTTTCAGTTTCTGCTGGTCCTGGAAGCTCTTTATCTCTCCATCCATTCTCAGTGACAACTTTACTGGATAAAGTATTCTTGGCTGCATGTTCTTCTCATATAGTACCCGGAATATGTCTCACCAGCCCTTTCTGGCTTGCCAGGTCTCTGTGGATTGCTCTCTTATTCTGATACTCCTCCCTCCATGTGTATAAAATCTCTTCCCTCTAGCTGCTCTCAGGATAGCTTCCTTGTCTTAATGATTTGCAAGCTTCACTATTATACATCAGGGTGTTAATCTATTTTTTATCTTGGGAGGGGTCTTCTGTGCTTCTTAGATATGAATGGTGGTTTCCTTCCCCAGATTAGGGAAGTTCCCAGCTGTGATTTGCTCATATATACCTTCAAGTCCTCTCTCTCTCCCCACCCCCTCAGAGATCCCAGTAATTCTGACATTGGAAGATTTCATGGAGTCATTGATCTCATTCTGTTTTCATGGGCTACTAGCTGCCTATCCCTCTCTTCCTTGGCTTCCTTCCTTTCTATCAGCTTATCTTCTAGGTCACTGACTCATTCTTCTGCCTCATTTACCCTGGCTGTTAGAGTATCCAGTTTAGACTGCATCTCATTCAGAGCATTTTTGTAAGTTTGGTCTGATTAGATTTCTTTTCTGCCTGTAGAGATTCTGTACTGTCACTAATGCTTTTTTCAACCCTAGCTGTTGATTTCATAATTGCTATCCTGAAGTCTATCTCTGACATCTTGTTTATATCCACATCCATTAGTTCTGTGGCAGAGGACATTGTCTCTGGTTCTTTTCTTTGTTGGGAGTTCTTCCTCCTAGTCATTCTGTCAAGAGATGGTTGAGCAAATGAACAGAGTCCAAAATATCAAACATGACCCAAGCAAAACTCAGTTAAAAAGGGGGGCAGGGAAAGAGATTATAATCTCTCAAGTGGACAAAGTAGGGTGATCTCCCTGTTCCTGATTGATTTTTGTTCTTTGTGTTAGAAGACACTATATCCCAAAATTGCAAAGAAATCAGAACTTATATATATCAAGATAAAATTGAATAGAATGAAAAATGGGATAGTATGGGTCATAAATCTATAAAACATAGATGTGAATAAAAGTTAAGCAACTTAAAAAACATAGGTTGTGGAAAAAAGAATCTATTTGAAATAGGAACAGGATAAAAAAAAGACTAAGAAAAGAAATATAAAATTTTAGTCTACAGTATAAATGAGTCATGAGGGAACACCTGGAGCTCCCTGTATTATTTTCCCCTGGTGCTAGAGTTCTGCAGTCCTGTGGGAAATAAGCTTGTCCTTCACCTGTTGTTCCAGTCTGTCTTCTGGGGGAGAGGCCTGCTGCTGGGCTTCTCAGGCATCTCTTCCTGGGTGAAGTTTCCCTATACCTTGTCAGCGGGATGGGTTTAATGTGAGCTGGTTGAATGTGGGACTTTTGTTCCCTCGTGGCTTGCCTTTAGATGGTAGGAGCAAATATGGCTGTTCAGGAATCTCACCCAGAGCAGCGATGTCACAGACTGCCCCTTCCACCCTCCTGCCACCCCACAACAAATCCTCCAGGATTTGTCTCTACCTCTGCACATACCAAACTGCACAGACTCCTGCATTTCATGCCCACTGCTCCTCTCCTGGGAGGAGAGGGACCCACGAACATCTCTGTGCTTTAACCCTGCAACTGGTAGTGGCCGTGGGCTCAAGCATGTACCCTCTTCCACAGCTCCCTGGTCATGCTGGGGGCTGCTCCAGTGTCATCTCACGGGCCACACTGCTCAGAGAGCTGTCTCTGTCATGGGTACGAGCTGTTCTGTATCTCCCCTAGGGTGTTAAACAGCCTGTACCTTCTAGTCCTTTCCAGGGTGGTCAGGCAGAGGGCGGCCTCCCTACTGGCTTGGGTCACAGTTTATGATGAAGGGAATTGAGAGTCCCTTCTGGGCTCGCTAACCATAACCATTCTCCCCATCTACTGCTTGGGCAGTTCATCCGTTTAGGCTCACCCCTGAGTCTCCTGGAATCCTGAGACCATAGTAATTCCCCTAGAATTCTGCCCTATTCATCCCCTATGCCCTTTTCAGAAGGAGGTGCCTCTCACTCTGGCAGATTTCCAGGGTTCCCAATTTTTTGCTCCGGTGTTAACATCACTTCTGGGTGGCCAGCTTATGGAGGCTCACTCCCCACTCCATTTATCTTACGGTATTTCTCCCAAAGTTCAAGGTTCCACACCTCCTACCTTGCAAAAAGTAGTCATTTTTCTGCTTGTGGAGATCCAGATAAATCTTACATGTCAGATTGAATCTGTGTGTGTTCAGAATGGTTTGATTAGCTAAATTTGAGGGATCAGACGAAACAAGGTCCCCTACACTGCCGCCACTTTGCCCCCCTCCTTTAAGATTTCATTCTTTTTATGGCTGAGTGGTTTTCTGTTATATAAATGTACCACATCTTTATCCATTCATTAGTTCATGGACATCTGGGCTCTTTCCGTAGTTTGGGTATTGTTCATAAAGCTGCTATAAATATTGGGGTGCATGTATCCCTTCAAATCAGTATTTTTTTAAGATTTTATTTATTTGTCAGAGAGAGAGAGAGAATGAGTGAGCACAGGCAGACAGAGTGGCAGGCAGAGGCAGAGGGAGAAGCAGGCTCCCTGCTGAGCAAGGAGCCCGATATGGGACTGGATCCCAGGACGCTGGGATCATGACCTGAGCCGAAGGCAGCCGCTTAACCAACTGAGCCATCCAGGTGTCCCTAAATCAGTATATTTTTTTAAAGATTTTGTTTATTCGACAGAGCACACAAGTAGGGGGGGAGTAGCAGGGAGAGGGAGAAGCAGGCACCCCGCTGAGCAGGGAGCCTGACCTGGGGTTTGATCCCACGACTCTGGGATCATGACCTGAGCTGAAGGCAGGGGCATAATGGACTGAGCCACCCAGTGCCCCTGAATCAGTAGTTTTGTATCCTTTGGGTAAATACCTAGTAGTACCCTTGCTCTATTGTAGGGTAGTTCTATTTTCAACTTTCTGAGGAATCTCTGTACTGTTCTTCAGAATGGCTACACCAGTTTGAGTTCCCACAAATAATGCATGAGGGTTCCCTTTCTCCACATTCTCACCACACCTGTTGCTTCCTGTGCTGTTAATTGTAGCCATTCTTCTCACCTTTTAACTGGATTGTTTTTTGGGTGTTCAGTTTTATAAGTTCTTTAAAAATATACAATGGTGTTGGGTAAACTGGATCACTTTCTTAAACCATACACAAAAATAAATTCAAAATGTATGAAAGACCTAAATGTGAGACCTGAAACCATCAAAATCCTAGAGGAGAACACAAGCAGTAACTTCTTCGACATCAGATATAGTGGTTCCTTACTAGATCTATCTCCCGAGGCAAAGGCAACAGAAGCAAAAATATACTAGTGGGATGACATCAACCTAAAATCTTCTGCATAGCGAAGAAAAAAGTCAACAAAACTGGAAGGCAGCCTTCAGAATGGGAGAAGATAGTTGTGAATGACTTATAGACTTTGACCTCTGTGATCTTGATATTTTTGAAGGGTGTAGGGTGGTTACTTTATAGAATGTTTCTTAGTTTTAGTTTGCCTTTATTTCTTCATGATTAGTTTGAGTTCATATATTTTTGGCAGGAGTACCACAGAAATTATGTTTTCTCAGTGTGTATGATATCCATTTGTTCCATTACTGATAACTTTGGTCACTTCAGATAATGCCTCCCAGATTTCTCCATTGAAAAGCTACTGGTTTTCACCTTGTAATTAATATTTTACAGGAAAATATTTTGAGATTTGGTAGGTATTCTCAAACCTCAGTCTGCCTCTTAATTTCATATCCTTTGATGACTTTGCCTGAATCAGTAATTATCATATTTGTGAAATGGTGATTTTTCTTTTTTTTTTTTAAGATTTTATTTGAGAGAGAGACAGTGAGAGAGAGCATGAGAGGGGAGAAGGTCAGAGGGAGCAGACTCCCCATGGAGCAGGGAGCCTGGTGCGGCACTCGATCCCAAGACTCTGGGATCATGACCCGAGCTGAAGGCAGTTGCTTAACCAACTGAGCCACCCAGGCACCCAAAATGGTGATTTTTCTAATGTAGTTCCCTATACATTTGTTAGTTGGCATTCTACTGTAAGGAAGAGCTTTGCTTTTATTTCTTAAGATTTATTTATTTAGACAGGCAGAGTAGGGTGGGGAGGGAATCCTCAATCAGACTCTCCTATGAGCAGGAAACCCAACACAAAGCTTAATCCTAGGACAGAGATCATGATCTGAGCCGGAACCAAGAGTTAGTTGGCTGCTCAACCGACTGAGCCACCCAGACATCCCAAGAGAGCTTTTATTTTTAAAAAATAATTTATGAGTGGGACGCCTGGGTGGCTCAGTTGGCTAAGCGGCTGCCTTCGGCTCAGGTCATGGTCCCAGAGTCCTGGGATCAAGTCCCACATCGGGCTCCTTGCTTGGCAGGAAGCCTGCTTCTCCCTCTGCCTCTGCCTGCCACTCTGTCTGCCTGTGCTAGCTCTCTCTCTCTCTCTCTCTGACAAATAAATAAATAAAATCTTTAAAAAAAAAAAGTAAAAAAAAAATGAGTATGGACTCATGGATTCCTATTTGGAATCCTATAAATGGGCTATAATCTATTATTATCAATTTATAATCTGTTATCTGTTATTATCAACTTATTTTTTATGCTCAGTTTGATTTTATGGCCAGTGGGCATCCCTTCAGAGCAGTGGTTTCTGTGTCCTTTTGACATTTCTTCCTTGTTCTCTGAATGCTCCTTTGCTTTCTGGCTTAATTTGTTCCAGGCTCATCCTTGCTTTCCCTGCTTCAGTTTTGGATTCCCCATTTCTGCATGGAGCCCAGGTTCTTTTAAATGGAGGACAGTATTTAGGAGATAGGATGTGGATGTTAGGTGTGCTCATTCTAGTTCCCTTTAGTGGAGAGAGCTACGTATATACACAGCCTCCACACACATTTTTATGTCTGCTCACCATGAGTTCATACTAGGTACCTATGATTCCAGTTCAACACATGCTGTTTTCTAGTTTTCCATTTTTCTATTTTTGTATTTCCCTTCTCTGAGAGGAAAAACCTGGCACTCAATATTCTTTATTTGTTCAATCCTAGAATATGTTAATTAAAAATCAGTTGTTAGAGAATTGTTAAGTGATACCCTGTAAAAAAAATTAATAGTTCAGAATTTGCTTTCATTTGTTTCTTAGTCTGAAGGCATATAGTCAAAACACTTTGTTCAAAAGTTATTTGGGTTGGTTCTTCCCCCTTCAGTGTGGTTGAATTATTCCTTTGAAACATCGTTCAGTTCATTTTCTTGTTTTATTCCATTTCTGTTTTTTCCGGATCCTTGTTGATTCTCCTTACCTTTTTAATGTGTTTAAACAAAAAAGTATATTCAGCAGTATCATTTTGCTTCAATCCAGCTCCATAAAACTCCTTAGATTGCATTAAATTTATAAATTAATTTAGGGAGAACTGAAATGTTTATAATGTTGAATTCTATCCAAAGGCAAGAGATGTCTTTCCATTTCTCAAATCTACTTTTGAGTCTTTCAGGAGTTTCAAAATTTTCTCACACAAGTTGTGCATATCTGAGACTGGGTAAATTTGGGGAGGGGCAGTTCTTTGACAACTTTCTCTGTTTCATCTATGAAAGTCTGTTTGATTAGGCTTTCTAAATTTAATGGGATCGATATTGGTAATCTGTATTTCTCAAAGAGATTGTACATTTTATATATGCTTCCAAATTTGCTTAAAAGTCTGCAAAGTTAGTCTCTTATAATTGTTAAAATTCCTTCTGTTTCAGTGGTTATTCTTGGATAGTTGTGCCTTTTTTTCCCTTAAATGAAGCTAGTTTATGCTCTCTCTTTTTTCAAAACAACAGGATTTCATTAGATGTAGATTTTTAAAAATTCTTTCTCATTAATTTCTGCTTATATTATCTTGTGTTTAGTTGAGTCAGTTTTCTTCTAATCACTGCTTTCAGTGCATCTCCTAGATTGATATATACAGTATTTTGTCATTTAAAAAAAATTCTGGGGGCGCCTGGGTGGCTCAGTGGGTTAAAGCCACTGCCTTCAGCTAAGGCCATGACCCCAGGGTCCTGGGATTGAGCCCCGCATCGGGCTCTCTGCTCAGCGGGGAGCCTGCTTCCTCCTCTCTCTCTCTCTCTGCCTGCCTCTCTGCCCACTTGTGATCTCTGTCAAATAAATAAAGTCTTTAAAAAAAATAAATAAAAATTAAAAAAAATCTGTAGTTTTAACTCACGAGTTAATATGAGGCTTTTAAATATCCAGAGGTAAAGGCCTTTCTCTTTTTTGTTAGTAAATTCTAGTGTCTTTGCATTGTGATCATTTTTGTTCTACTTATGAAAGTTTTGCAGTTTTTTGCTAACTTAATATATAATCAATTTTTGTGAATGATCTGTGGGTGTGTGAGAAGAATATTGTAAGGGGTGTTTTTATTATCCAGGAGGTCTACTTTGATTGTGTGGTTTAAGTTGTCTTATCTCTTAAGAAAGACCGGAGCAGGTGAGGATGTGGAGAAAGGGGAACCCTTGTGCACCGCTTGTGGGAATGTAAATTGGTGCAACCGCTGTGGAAAACGGTATGGCGGTTCCTCAAAAAATTAAAAAATAGAAATACTACAAGATCCACTTAATTCCATTACTGGATATCTATCCAAAGAAAATGAAAACGCTAGTTCGAGAGATACACGCGCCCCTAAATACACGTTTAGAATAATAGCGAGGAGGTGGAAGCAATCCAGATGTTCCTTGACAAATGACTGGATCAAGCATATTGACGCACGCACGCACGCACGGGAGAATACTGCCGAGCCATCAGGATGAAATCTTGCCATTTATGACAACATGGACAGACCTAGAGAGTATTATGCTGAGTGAAATAGGTCAGAGAGACCGAGACCATGATGTCACATAAATGTGGACACTGAAAACCAAAACAGACAAACAAAAACCCAAGCAGACTCGTAACTACAAAGGACAAACTGGTAGTTGCCAGAGGGAGGATGGGGGAGGAGATGGGCTAAATAGGTGAAAGAGATTAAGAGATAAAACTTCCAGTTATTTAAAAAAATTGTCTTAGTTGCTTGATTTATGTCTACTTGATCTGTCATGTGATGAGACTGGTGTATTAAAAGTTTGCTGTAACTATCGTGTGTGTTTTTTTTAAAGATTTTATTTATTTGACAGAGATCACAAGTAGGCAGAGAGAGGGGGGGAAGCAGGCTCCCTGAGGAGCAGAGAGCCTGATGTGGGGCTTAATCCCAGGACCCTGAGATCATGACCTGAGCTGAAGGCAGAGGCTTAACCCACTGAGCCACCCAGGAGCCCCACTATTGTGTTTTTATGTTTCATTACATCTCTGTAGTTTTAAGCTGTTTACTGTGGTATTTGGTGCCTTTACAGAAAAAAAATTTTGCTGAATCTTGATCTGGTAGATTGATTAGGGCTCTTGGGAACCGGCAGTCCCTGTGTTCTTGCCTATTGAAAACTTTTTATTTGACCTTTATTTCCTTGAGTTTCTGGAAAATACAGCTGTATTGTTGTATATCTTTGTGTGCTGCTTTTAATAAGTTTGCTCATTTAATTCTCTTGGCCTTTTAAGTTATTTGATCTTTTTGCCTGGAGACCTTAAGAATGTTTTTTCATCTTTAAAGTCTGATGGTTTTATTAGGGTACTTCTCTGAGTATATTATTGCAGGCGGTTTTCTCCACTGTTTGGTAAGCCCTTTCAGTATGCAGAATCAGGTCTTATTTCTGGAAATTTGTCTTTGATGGTAGTTTAATATTAGTTCTGTTTTATTTAATTTCTCTTTTGAAGGGAGCCCAGCATGTGTATGTAATTTAGTTCTTTTCTGATATAATTTTTATTTCCAGAGTTTTATCAGCTCTTATTTCTTTTTATTGCTGATTTTAATTTTGGAATTTCTCATTCAAGGCATGTTTTCATTTCTTAAAATTCTTGTTTGAGGATATTTCATTCAACACATAGTTTTTCCTTAGTGGTTTTTTGGCAGGGGAAGGGAAGAAGTTAAGGGGAGGAGTTATCAGCTAGAGTGCTTTGAGGCTTATTTTCAGTTTTTTTCTTGTGGTAGCTTCCTGTAGATGAAGGTATGTTGTTCCTTTGTATTTCTTGGACAGAGCTGGTGATTTGGGGAGCTGTGAGATTCATAGTTCAAGTGCTCCCTCTTCTGTCAGTGTAGCAAACTGGTTTCTTCTAATACTTTCAGGGTGGCAGGGGTGTGATTGTGGGGCTTCCCATTTTTCTTTCGCTCTGAAAAATCCAAACTTGTTCCCCTTTTGCTTTTTCCTCCTCCACATAGTTTCTTTCTTTTTTTTTTTTTTTAAGATTTATTTATTTATTTATTTATTTGACACACCACAAGTAGGCAGAGAGGCAGGCAGAGAGAGGAAGGGAAGCAGGCTCCTTGCTGAGCAGAGAGCCCGATGGGCTCATTCCCAGGACCCTGAGATCACAACCCGAGCTGAAAGCAGAGGCTTTAACCCACTGAGCCACCCAGGCGCCCCTCCTCCACACAGTTTCTAAATGACTCTTCTCCCTCCCTCCCCTCTACATGGCCTCCTAGAAATTCACAGGCAATTTTAAGTCTCTTTGCTCTGAATTATCAAGACTTTGAATATTTACAGATCTTCTCATTTTGGAATGATTATAATTTAATCTTAGGCTCTCCATTTCCCTTCTGTCTCCCCCCCCCCCCCCCGCAGTGTTTTGTGGACTCCACTCCCCCTAAAAGCCATATAAAGTCTCATGTGTGAAGTTAAGTTACTCCTTCGGAAATCAAGAGGTTTTTTACCCTGGTTTATCTTTGGTGGGAATGTAAATTGGTGCAGCCTCTGTGGAAAACAGTTTGAAGTTCCTCAAAAAATTAAAAATAGAAATACCATATGATCCAGTAATTCCATTACTGGATATTTATACAAGGAAAATGAAAACACTCAATTGGAAAAGATATATATATATATACACACCCCTGTGTTTATTTCATTATTTACAATAGCCAAGTTCTGAAACAACCCAAATGTCCATACATAGATGAAACAGACACAAACACACACTCTCTCTCTCACTGGAATATTACTTGGCTATAAAGATTGAGATCTTGCCGATTGCAAAACATGGATGGACCTACAGGGTGTTACGCTAAGTGAACGAGGTCAGAGTAAGACAAACACCATAGCATTCCACTCAACGTGAAATCTAAAAAACAAAACAAAAGCAGAAACAGGCTCATAAATACAGAGAACAAACTGATGGTTGCCAGAGAGGAGGGTGGGGAAATGGGCAAAATGGGTGAAGAGGAGTAGGAGGTACAGGTTTCCAGTTACGGAAGATAATTAATTATAAGGGAGCCTGGATGGCTCAGTTGATTAAGCGTCTGCCTTTGGCTCAGGTCGTGACCTCAGGGTCCTGGGATCTAGCCCCATGTCGGGCTCCCTGCTCAGTGGGGAATCTGCTGCTTCTTTTCCCCCAGCTTGTGTATACATGTGTTTCCCCTACCTCCCTGGGTGTCAAATAAATAAATAAAATCTTTAAAAAGAAAAAAATATATAGCCTAGGGAATATAGTCAATGGTATGTTAATAGTGTTGTCTGATGACAGATGGTAGTTACTCTTGTCAACATACTGTAATGTATAGACTTGTGGAATCACTGTGTTGTACACCTGAAACATTTATCATTGTATGTCAACTGTGCTTCAATTAAAAAAATGAAAAATGGGACACCTGGGTGGCTCAGTTGGTTGGACGACTGCCTTCAGCTCAGGTCATGATCCCAGAGTCCCGGGATGGAGTCCCGCATCGGGCTCCCAGCTCCACGGGGAGTCTGCTTCTCCCTCTGACCTTCTCCTCGCTCATGCTCTCTCTCACTGCCTCTCTCTTAAATAAATAATAAAATAAAATATTTTTTAAAAATGAAAAATAATTTTAGGGGATGGATAAAATGTATGATTATTAGGAGAAAAAAGAAACAGAATAGACTGAGTCAGTATTCTACAAAGAAAGTGAATTTTATGAATTAAAATGAAACCTACATAATGTTATATGTATTTACATGCCGGTCTATTAAAATACTTCTTCTGCCACTGACAAACACCTTTTCTGTGAGTTTTGATTCTTTCTTGATCTTATCAGATAATGTCAGCGGAAAGTGTTCAGAGACAAATCAATACTTTCTCAAATAATCTTCAAATGGTTTACTGACTAAACTGAGTTATAGTTTTTTATCATCAAGAACAACCAAATTTGTACATGTTCAGGTAGTGTAACTAATTCTAGACTAACCAACAGCAATTGTAAAATACCTTCAATTGTAAGATGCATTCCAATTTAAGTTAAAATGTGAAAAAAAGTTTTAAAATTGAAGAAATATTGTTGAGCTCAGCTGAGTAAGTACAGGCTGCGACAAGAGTAGCTTTGGTGTAAGACGTTAAGGGCTGTGCCGTGGGCTTTGTTCATGATGAAACAATTACATAGCACTGTAAGCACCTTGGTAGTAAATTGTTTTGAACAGGATAAATCTGCCTTTTTCTGAGCTTCCTAGTGTAAGATTCCAATATATAGCATTTTAGAAGAGAGATTGGTTTAGTAGCCAACAAGAACTGTTGTTGGAATTGGTTAATATGAGCAAACGGGGCTCATTTCAAACACTTGTCTTAAACTTCTGCTTTTACATTAAAGTTTGTAATAAATTTTTGTCTGTAGCTTTAGGAGAAATAGGTGAAAAGGATAGGTATTGGTGAAATTGAGAATAGTTAGACAAAGTGAGAATCAGAATCTTAAACAGGCTATTGATGACTATCCTGGTATTTTGAAGGCTAAAATATTTACAGATTTTATAGATCTGCCATCTCCTTGTTGCTTCTTGTCATAATTGTGTATGACTTATGGATGAAATAAGGCAGCTTTTATTTTTTTATTTTTTTTAAGATTTTTTTTTTGACAGAGATCACAAGTAGGCAGAGAGGCAGGCAGAGAGAGAGGGAAGCAGGCTCCCTGCTGAGCAGAGACACCCCCCCCCCATGCGGGGCTCCATCCCAGGACCCCGGGATCATGACCTGAGCCGAAGGCAGAGGCTTTAACCCCAGGTGCCCCAAGGCAGCTTTTAATCTGCCAGTATTTAGTGAGCATCTCCTCTGTCCCAGGCACTGTGCTGAAGGTACAGTGGTGAGCTAATGTGGTCTCTGCTTTCATGAGGCTAACATTTAAAAAAAAAATTTAAGATTTTGTTTATTTGAGAGAGAGAGAGAGAGAGAGCGCGTGCACCGAGAGGGGGTAAGATCAGAGGGAAAAGTAGACTCCCCACTGAGCAGGGAGCCTGATGCGGGACTAGATCCTGGGACTCCATGACTCCAGGGTCATGACCTGAGGTGAAGACAGTCCTTTAACCAGGTGAGCCACCCAGGTGCCCTGAAGCTAATTACATTTTAATGGTAAAGTAAAACTTGGAGTAAATAACAAAATGGTGATTTTAGCTTGTGATTAATGCTAAGAAGGAAATCAACAGGATACTGCTCCTCTTTTAGCAGAGAAGAGTGTGTGGAAAGACTACTTTCTAGAGTAGTCAAAAAAACTTTTTTTTGAGAATGTAAAATTAAAACTGAGATCTGAAGCGAGAGAGTGATGCAGCCATGTGAAAATGGAATAGCATCCTGGGTAGAGAGGTGCAAAAGCCTGGAGGTGAAAGCTTGGTGTTTACTGGAAATTAAGTCAGTGTGACTGGAAGGGAGTGAGCAGAAGGGAGACTGCATAAGGTGAGGTTGGAGAAATAAGCAAGGACCTTAAATACTATGAGCCTTCTTAGCTGCAGGAAGGAATTATTTTCCCCATCCCCCCCCCCCCATTTCCCCTTCGGCAACTATCAGTTCTCTGTATTTAGGGGGTACAGGAAGGAATTTTATCAAGCAGGCAATTAACAGAATTTGATTAAGTTTCTAAAAGATCTCTGAGTTTTTAATGGCTATTTTGAGAAGGGGCAAAAAGGAAGTACAGTCTATAACTATTAGGCTATTTCTCTAGTTTAGGCAAGAAATGGCTTGGAGGGGAGTGACAGTAGAAATGGAGAGGAATAAGTAGATTTCATCTAGGTAAAAACCAGTGGACCTTGCTGGTGGACTGCATATAGGAGGGGAGATTGAAAAGAAATAAAAACCATGCTTAGGTTAGTAGACGGGGAAGAAAAAGAGGAGCAAGTTTAGAATGTTTTTTGAGGCCCTGGTGAGGTAAGATCTAGAAATAACAAGCAGGCAGCTGGTGGTCCTGGTCTAGAACTCAGTGGAGAGGTTTGGATAATGCCAGCATTCATTTCACGATGTGCCAGGCACTGTTCTCAGCACTGAAAATACAATGAAGAGAGACCAGGCTTCTCCTTTAATGGATCTTACAGCATATGGACGAGGTCCCTTGGCAGAGGGCAAAAAGAGACCCAGCACAGAGCCCTGTAAGCTCTGACATTTTAAAACTGGGCAGAGACTGACTTGGCGGTCTCAGCACCTCAGCCAGCGGTTGTGACATGTTAACATGTCATAGCCATCATCAGTGCTGACTTGGGTTGAAGATACGAGGAAGAAAACTAGGATTGTAGATGCAGTGATTTCACAGATCCCATTGGGGTCATGGTAGGGCAGGGGTGTTTGTTTGCTTTTGTTCTCTGGATTGTCTCACTCTTTTGGTTTGTGAGTTGTGTTTCTGTCTTGTATGCTTTCTTTGAATGTCTGGTTGTCCTTGGTTATGTTCATGCTTAGAAGTTGGGCTACAAAGCTGACTTAAGTGCTCTGTATTCCATAATAATCAACTAGTTGGGCTTTACTATAGGGGAAGCAGATGAGGGAGCTAGATGTTAAGTGAGAGTCCTGAATGCCACGATATTGAGGGCTTTGCCTTAAGGTACCAGCACCCATTCTCGCTGCCGGGTTCTCCTAGGAACGGTTCACTTCTTTGTACAGCATCAGGGAATTGACCATTCTTTGTTCAGAAGTAGTTTCGCTTCCTGTCTTACCTCTGCTCTCTGGCCAGGGACATGTTCGTGGGTTCACAGCCTCTTTTGACTCTGGTAGGCAGATCTCTTGTGCAGCTGGGTCTGTGAGGACTGAAGGTTGTGACTTCCTTTGTCTAGCCTCCTTGGTTACCATTCCTTCACTTACTTTCTGTATCCCACACATTTGTTAAACTCTCTTCCATGGAGGCCTCTTTCTCTAGTCCCTTTATTGTGGACTGCTACTGGTTTTTTTTCTTTGACTGTCATTTGGTGGAGTCTTGGGAGCAAGAGGAGATAAATTTATGCATTTTTAAATCAGAAGCACCAGAATTATAGTTTTAATGCGTGCAACTTTATATTTTGATGTCACTTTAGAATCGTTTTTTCTTAGCCCAATTTATTGAGTTTATTCTTAACCAGTATTTGGGCAGCTCTTGTACATATGGCCCGAGACTAGGTTTTGTGGGAAATAGGGAAAGAGTAGCATGATTGTCCTAGCTTTCCATGCCCCCTGTCTGACAAGAGCAATAAAGACACTGGAGTTGTCTATGATAATTTCTGATAACTCTTAAAAGCATTTCAAAAGATTATGATACATCAGGGAGAAATCACTTCAGTGTAAGGGCTGAAAATATATGAAATACTTTATGGGGTATATGGTTCTCCTGGAAAGATGAATAGAATTTCTATGAATGGGGATTTAGGTTAAAAGGAGGACCTTCCAAGAGAAGGAAATGGCATGAACAGTGACTCAAAGGACTGAAAGAACAGAAACTTGAAGAGAAACTAGAGACTCCATTTAACTAGAGTATAGAGCCTGTGTAGCTGCCAGGTGATAGTGGTCTGAGCAAGGTAAAGGCTGGGCTGTCCTTGAAAAGGAGGAGGAATCTTAACCCTGAAACAGGAGGAAAGGAGATCATTGAGACCTTTTCAGATAAGCAAAGAGGAGTGTTGAGACCTTTAGACATCATTTGAGTGAATGAGATATAGTGTTGGACAGATTTACCCAAAAGACCTGACTCACTTGTGACCTTATGACTTTAGAGTAGAATTTCATAAAAGAAGTCCATCTAAGATGTGTCAAAGCTAGAGCTAGATTTGAAGCTCCAAAGTGAATATTAATAGCTTAACAAAGTATACAAAGCAGTTCTGATTTTTGACAAATTTTTAGAATGAATCTTCTTTTACTAGAAAATACACTCCTATTTTTAGGGGGATTGGTGGGATGATTTTCGGGAAGAGAATCAAAAAGAAATGTCAGAGAAAGACCAATATCATATGATTTCATCATATGTGGAATTTAAGAAGCAAATGATTGTAGGGGGGAAAAGAGAGAGGCAAACCAAGAAACAGACTCTCAACTATAGAGAACAAATTGATGGTTACCGGGGGAGGGGGATGGAGGGAATGGGTGAACTAGGTGATGCAGATGAAGGTGTGCACTTGTGATGAGTGCAGGGTGATGTATGCAACTTTTTAATCACTAAATTGTACACCCAAAACTAATGCTACACTCTAAGTTAACTGGAATTTAAATTAAAAATTAAGTAAAAACAGATGACAACAATGTCATTTTTAACAGTTTAACTGTAGGTTTGGAAGCATTTTCCCTTGGGATCAGATTTCCATAGCTTTGTTCTTGGGTTTGTTTTTAATTCTGGAATACATTATTGGGTTTTCAGTTGCATTTATTTCAAATATGATCTGCAATGGAAATGTGTATATGAGGTACTAAACTTGGGGTGTAAGTTCTGGAAAAAGAGCCAAATTAACGAATTTTAAATATTACTTGATTCTGTGTGCATATGTAAGAACATAGGCTTAGTTTCAACCTGAGCCTTCATTTTAGAGTTTTATGAATCCTATTTACTGAATCACTTTTTAGAAAAGCAGTGGGAGAAATTCTTAATCTTAGATTTAGATAGTCTTCTATTCGGTTTTAAATAACTTAAGTGTAGATAACTGATTTTTTACACTTAGGTTTAACAAGTTTGTAATTTTAAATGATTCTTGCTAGGTTCAGGCAAGCTCTGAATTATGCGGGTAGTATTCTTCTGAGTCTCAATACACTGTACTCAATGAAAAGATACAGGTTTATACTGGCTTTCATTGAAAAATATGCTATTTGTTAGTTCCTCTCAATTATTAACCTTCTGAGAGTTCCCCACTCAAACATCAGCTTCTCAGTGGTCCCTCTCCTGGCTGCCTTATCTAAAATGTCACCTCTCCAACATTTCATATTTTTTTCCTCCTTAGAACTTGTCTTTATCTAATTTACTGTGTATTATGCCTACATCTTTTTTGATCTGTCTTCCTTACTAGAAAGTAAGTTTTGTGTGGGCAAGAGTTTGTGTTTCACTCTTTTTCTTCTCCTTCTTCCTTCTTCTTCCTTCTTCCTTCTTCTTCCTCTCTTTAAAAACTAGGCTCCACACCCTTGAGCCCATGTTTCATTCAGTACTGCATCCCCGGTGCCAAGAACAGCACCTGGTAAATACTGTGCACCAGTAAACAGTTGTCCGACAACTTCACATTAACCGTAGTTGTTAATGCGTCTCTGTGTTAAGACACTCATTTTATTTCAAGGTAGAATTTACCTGTTCCAGTTATGTATGGTATGCATAGCATCATGAATTTGCATCAGAGGAGATAACATTTTAAAAAAATCTTTTCTAAAAACCTATTTTTTGTTTGTTAAATGAAAAACCTTAATTTTTGAGTAACAGTGTCAGTTTTTCTTAAATGATTTTAACTAGGGAAGTTAGAAATCTGGCATATAAAAATCTTTAAGCAGTGCTACTGCCATTGAGGATATTAAAATCCTTTTTCCTTACAGGTGCAAGTGGCATGAAGAAAACGATATTCTCTTCTGTGCTTTAGCTGTTTGCAAGAAAATTGCGTAAGTTGCAGAAAGGCATTTCGTCGAAATGCTCTGTTCTGCATTGAGTGCTTTGCCATTTTGCTTGCTGTTGCCTTTGGAAACAGGGTTAAATACTGTTGACCTCTATTTCCGTAATTCCCTTCTAAGACAAAGGGTTGGTTTTCTATGGTTTTTTGTTTGTTTTGTTTTTTGTTTTTTTGTTTTTAACTTCATGTTACTTGTATTCTGTCCATGTCATACTTGCTTGGTATAGTTCCCACCTCAGGAATTTGGGTGAACCTTCAGAAGCACTTAGTGAAAATTTTCCTTGTAGGACATGAAATTTCCTAATATCATGAACAACAGCATTTCCTTCTTAAAGTGCTCAAAAAACATAGACACTTTTCTCTTTTTGTAGTGAAAGTACCTGGAGCCTCAGATCTTTGGGTGCTTTGGTGGTCCCTCCACAGGGCTGGTTACAGTTGGTTCTGAGATAAATGTTTTAGAATTTTTTAAAAATATATTTTTTTATTTATTTGACAGAGATCCCAAGTAGGCAGAGAGGCAGGCAGAGAGAGGAGAGGAGGAAGCAGGCTCCCTGCTGAGCAGAGAGTCTGACGTGGGGCTCGATCCCAGGACCCTGAGATCGTGACCTGAGCCAAAGGCAGAGGCTTAAGCCACTGAGCCACCCAGGCGCCCCAATAAATAAGTGTTTTAAAGTTGTAGCCTAATTTCTGTTTCTGCCCTTTACCTGCCTTAAATATTTGGGAATTCTGGTAATCTTTACTTTTAATCCTATTCCCTTGTAATGAACCTGAAATTTTATGTGGTACTCAGAGTACTGCTTACCAGTAATGGCCGGTTTATGGTATGTATTGCTACCCAGCCCCATGTCTTCTCCAAATCTCTCAATTTCTTTTTTCCCCAATTTAGAACTGTATATCTTAAATGCTTTTTCTTTATATTAGAAATTGTTAAAATGAGTCATTTTAGAATGAATTAGATCAGATTCTGATAATGAGCTTTTCTTATTTCCTCTTGAAGGTACTGCATCAGTAATTCTCTAGCTACTCTCTTTGGAATCCAGCTTACGGAGACTCATGTACCGCTTCAGGATTATGAGGCCAGCAACAGTGTGACACCCAAAATGGTTGTCTTGGATGCAGGGCGTTACCAGGTAAAGAACTGACTTTTCGGAGCTACTGATCACTTTACCTGTGCTGCTTAGTGTGGTCCTGCTCAACAGCAGCTAAAGATCAGGACTTTCGTTCTTTTTTCTAAAACATGTTTTTAAGATTTTTTATGGAACGTCAAACACTTTTTTAAAAAGATTTTTTTTTTTTTTATTTGAGAGAAAGAGCATGCAGAGGGAGGGGCAGAGGGAGAGGGAACAGCTATCCGGCTGAGCACAGAGTCAGACCAGGATGGGCCCACCTCTATCCCAGGATTCTGAGATCTTAACCTGAGCTGAAACCAAGAGTCGACTGGGTGCTCGACTGATAGAAGCCGCCCAGGCACCCCTGGGATGTCACACGCTTCGTAATCCAGTCAGACCTAGTTGCATAAATCTTATTCCTTCCTGGTATATTTTCTACTATATTTAATGACGTTTTGAGAAAGTTAACATTAGCAATTAGTCTTTATACAAATCATATCCAGAATTCATTCCAGAGATTACAATCTGAATGTAGATAATATAAACATTTAAAATATTTACCTCTAAAATGTTTAAGACCTGATTCAGGGTTTGATTAAAAGCTATCTAATTTCCCTACCAGCTTCCGTCCTTGCAATTTACTAGTAGACTTCTATCTACTACTAACATTATAGCAGCTAAGAGTATAGACTCTGGAGTTAGAATTCCTGAATTGGATTTCAGGCCTGCTCCATACAGGCTGTGTGACTTTGTGCAAATTATTTGAACTTTCTGTGCTGATTCCTTATCTGTAAAACAAGAACAGTAATAAGGGCTAGTAGTTGTAGGATTAAATGCAACTGTATATGAAAATGCCAAGAACTCTGCCTTGGAACATAGGTAATAAATAAAATAGTGTTATTTAAAAGTGGTTCATAAAACAATGAAAAGGAAACCCCCCAAAATTGATACAATCAATAGTTGGTTGACAAATACTAACCCCGATTAATTCTAACTCTTCGCCTGCTCTATTCCTATACTCGTGTAGCTAAATGAGGCTGAAAAGAAACTGTCTATACTGACTGGCCTTGTTAAATATTACTGCCAACTTCAGGTGAGCTGTTAGTGCAACACTGTCCGTTGTCCGTTTCTCCCAGTCTCCTAGGGTTGCTTCAGTCGTGTTTGACATGCCAGATGCCCTTGCCTCCTCTTCTCGGAGGAAACAGAAGCAGTCAGAAGAGAGATGCTACATTTGCCAACCACTGCACCTACCCGTACTCTGCTTTGACTCCTGCTTTAATGCATGAATTGTCTGTGCTCCTGCTAAGACCAGCCCTTCAGTTTATATTACAGCTCTTACTCTCTTACCTGCTCAAAGATACGGCTCCAACACTTTACTTCTCTTTCTTACATCATCAGGGTTTCTCTCCGTTCTGAATCCACACGTGCTACAATCTCATCTTTAAAAATAACCCTCTCCTGATCCTGTAATTCCCCTCCAAACACTGCCTTCTGCTTCCCTGTACAGCAGTACTCTTCAAAAGTTGATTACACATTGGAAAAAATGGGTGTTAATTGGTATTTTATAAAGAATATTTTGAAATTGAAGTAGATGATCCAATAATTGATAAGAAATAAAATTTTCTCCCCTTGTATTTTTCTTTGTTACTTATAGAAGCTAAGGGTTGAGAGTCCAGGATTTTCTCATTTCAGCCCTTCTAATCAGGAACAAAGACCAAACACACCCACTGGTAAGCATCTCTGTTTCCTAAGAATGAGTCTCAGCAAGCGTAGGGTACAGTATGGTACTTAAACAGATGCTCTAAATTAGCTTTAAGATACAGGATCTTGTTGAATTGAGAGCTTAATTTGGCATTTTTAGCACCTGAAACAATTTGGATATGTACATTTTTGTATCACTTTAACATAATTTAACTTGGCCTCCAGACTTTTGTTCAAGGCATTTAAAATAAAGCATGTTATTCTTGTAGCAGTTATAGTTTTGGGTTTTTTTTTAAGATTTTATTTATTTGAGAGAGAGAATGAGAGGTGGGGAGGGTCCGAGGGAGAAGCAGCCTCCCCACTCAGCAGGGAGCCTGATGCAGGACTTGATCACAGGACTCCAGGATCATGGCCTGAGCTGAAGCCAGTTGCTCAACCAGCTGAGCCACCCAGGCGTCCAGTAGCAGTTACAGTTTTATACTTTTGTGATGTCTTTGGGCAGATAGGAAAATTTAAATTTTCTGCGGCTAAAACAAAAATATTCTTGTTCAACCTTTTGCCTTTACTCTGAGCATCTGTTTTCTTTTCCTAAGAATCTCTGTCCTGTTCATGAAAGGTCTACAGTGGAATAAGAGTCAGTCAAGGGATCTCTATATAATAAAACGTTAAAATTGCTACATTTCTCTTCTTGTATTTCCAATATCCTTAGGTGACTATCCATCTGGGGTGAGAATTTCTGGCCAAAACAGCAGTGTTCGGGGAAGAGGGATTACCCGCTTGCTAGAGAGCATCTCCAATTCCTCCAGCAATATCCACAGATTCTCCAACTGTGAGACTGCACTCTCGCCTTACATGTCCCAGAAAGATGGATACAAATCTTTTTCTTCCTTATCTTAATGATGGTACTTTTTTCAATTTCTGGAAAAATAACAGGCCCAACTTCCCTTCTGACTACAGTCATATTAAACAGATCACATCAATGATAAGTGTCACCACTGTAAAAACTACCTAATTTGTAAGGAATTTCTGTTTCATAGTAAAAATAATTGTGGCTGGAGAAGATCTTGGCATTTTTGCTTTTTTTTTTTTTCATTTCCGAGGGGTGGTTCTACTTTCTGACTGTATGATGTGAACACCATTAAAGTTTTGAGTCCTTTAAGAACAAAACTGGCATTTCAGAGTTGTGCTTTTGGGAATATATTGATAATCTTTCCCTCTACAATAAAGGTATTGAAAGGAAAGGGGTTTTAAATAAGGTATTAATCTCTTTCTTCCCATTATGAAATGTTGGAACCTTAATGAGTACCTACTTTATGGACATATATATCCTCTTGGGAAATCCTTATAACCACTCTGAGGAAGGAGATTACCTTCATTTTATGCACACACACATGCACACACACACAAGCTCAGAGACTCAGGTCATATTCAGGAGAAACTGTTAACTGACTCCTAAGACTGTTTCTTATCTATGGCACTGTCTTCTACTTCCTTTTCATCTATTTTTGGTAACAGATCTTTGAATAAGAAACAGCTTACACAATGTAAGTTTATATTACATTTTCCACTGGCAGATTTTTAAAAAAATCTTATGTCCAAACTTTGAACACATATCTTTCTTCAGAATGAGCATGACAGAAGGGCACCTGGGTGGCTTAGTCGGTTGTGTCCCACTCTTAATTTTTTTTTTATTTATTTTTTTATTTTTTAAAAGACTTTATTTATTTGACAGACAGAGATCACAAGTAGGCAGAGAGGCAGGCAGAGAGAGGGAGAGGAGGAAGCAGGCTCCCTGCTGAGCAGAGAGCCCGATGTGGGGCTCGATCCCAGGACCCTGAGACCATGACCTGAGCTAGAAGGCAGAGGCTTTAACCCACTGAGCCACCCAGGTGCCCCCCACTCTTAATTTTTGGCTTAGGTCATGATCTCAGGGTTGTGAGATGAAGTCCTACCTTAGGCTCCCATGCTGGGTGTGGAACCTGTTTAAGATTCTCTCTCTCTCTCTCCCCCTCTCCCTTCCACCCCCACCTCTTTTCCTCGTGGCGGGGGTGGGGTGGGGTGGGGGGAATCACCATGACAATAATAGGGTTGGCGAGGAAGTGAAGGAAAGGACTAAAATTATAATTCTGATCCACGGATTTAGGTGCCTAAATTTTGTGCCATCTGAATTTAATCCTGTGTTAATCTAAAACTTATATTTTAAAAATTTTATAGGAAATGTTACACTTTTGAGGTATATGTGTCAGATAAACCAAAGCAATAGGTCCCAGGAATTTACTTTAGAAGAATAGCTGTTTTTTCTCTTGAGAGCAATCAATCCCCAAACCATATTAGTAAAATTCAAATTCCTGTCTTTTTTTCTCCCAAAAAATTCTTCTGGCAGCAAATTTGAGGTATTAACTAACCTTCAAGAAGACTATGAGTGCGGGGGCTACTCCCAGCAATCCTGGTTGAAAGTGGTTTCTGCGCCATCTTCAGGGGCACTTTCTTTGTGTTCTTCGACAGCACTTTAGAGCTTTTAATTGTTGCTGTTTCAGTTCATGACCTATCTTTTCCTCAGTTGCCAGCTTTAGGATGCCCATACTGCCGTACAAGATGTTCAGTAAATGTCTGCTTACACACACACAGAAGAATGAAATACCGCTATTCGCAATGACATGGATGGAGCTAGAAAGTATTATGCTGGCGAAATAAGCCAAAGAAAGACAAATACCATATGATTTCACTCATATGTGGATTTTGAGAAACAAATGATCGTAGTGGGGAAAAAAGGCAAACCAAGAAAAACACTTAACTCTAGAGAAAAGAACTGATGGTTACCAGAGGGGAGGGGATAGAAGGATGGGTTAAAAAATAAGTGTTTGGGATTAAGGAGTGCACTCGTGAGGAGCACTGAGTGTCGTAAGTAAGTATTGAATCAGTAAATTGTACACCTGAAACCTTAAAAAAAAATTCCGTTGCAAATAATGGAGAAGGAATGCCAAAATCCCAAATCCACATCCAACAGTAAAGTACTGTATGAGGAAAGGAGCCCACCTTTCCTGTGGCCTGCAGATGTAAATGATTTGTCTCATTTGTTTAATGAGCATGTTTTGAGGGTCTGCTAAGTGCTGAGTAAAAAAATACTAGAGTGAATAAGGATGTTTCCCCTGGCTTCAAGGAACTTCGTTTCATGGATATAATAAATGATTAACCTGTTACTAAAAGTGCTAAGATACATGGATTAATGGACTAGAATTGAGAATCCAGAAATAAATCTCCTATTTATGGACAATTGATTTGACATTTGTGTCAAGACCATTCAACGGGGAAAAAAGAATTGTCTTTCAACAAATAGTGCTAGGACAATTGGATATTCACCTTCAAAAGAATGAATTTGGACCCTACCATTTACAAAAATTAGCTCAAAATGGTTGAAAAACTTTAAGAACTAGAACTATACACCTTTTAAGAGAAAATACAAGAGTAAATCATGACATTTTATGGGGCATTGGTTTCTTAAGATAGCAAATGTAAAAGCAACAAAAGAGAAAAATAGGTAAATTGGACATCATCAAAATTAAGCCCAGTAGAAGTGTGTCTGTACATTAAAAGACACTATCAAAGTCAAAAGACAGCCCACAGGAATGGGAGAAAATATTTGGAAATCATTTATCTGATAAGGGTCTGGAATCCAGAATATATAAATAACTCTTATGCAACAGTAAATGGACATCCTAATTTAAAAATTGGCATGGTTTTGGGTGACTCAGTTGAGCATCTGCCTTTGGCTCAGGTCATAATCCCAGGGTCCTGGGATCGAGCCCCACATCAAGCTCCTTGCTTAGCGGGGAGTCTGCTTCTCCTCCTTCTGCCTCTCCCTCTGGCTTGTGATCTCTCTCTCTCAAATAAATAGAATCTTAAAGAAAATAAAAATGGCTAAGATGTCTTTTAAGTTTTTTGCCCATTTTTTAATTGGGTGGTTCACTTTTTTAGGTTTTAGAAGCTTTTTATACAATTTAGATAAGTTACGTATCATGTGTCTTTCACAGATACTTTTTTGAAGTCTGTAGCTTTTCATTTTCTTTATATTGTGTTTTGCAGAACAGAATTTAAGACTATTTATTTATTTATTTGACACACAGAGAGATCACAAGTAGGAAGAGAGGCAGGCAGAGAGGGGGAAGCAGGCTCCCCGCTGAGCAGAGAGCCCGATGCGGGGCTCGATCCCAGGACCCAGAGACCATAACCGGAGCCGAAGGCAGAGGTTTAACCTTCTGAGCCACCCGGGCGCCCTAGAACAGAATTTTAAATGAAGTCTAGATTATCATTGGTTTCTATAAAAGTCATTTCCCTATTCAAGGTCATCTAGATTTCTTCTTCTAGGAGCTTTATAGTTTTGTGTTGTACATTTAAGTTTGTGATCCAGCTTGAGTTAAATGTGAAGAATATTAAGTTCTGGGACGCCTGGGTGGCTCAGTTGGTTAAGCGGCTGCCTTTGGCTCAGGTCATGATCCCAGCGTCCTGGGATCGAGTCCCGCATTGGGCTTCTTGCTCGGCGGGGAGCCTGCTTCTCCCTCTGCCTCTGCCTGCCGCTCTGTCTGCCTGTGCTCACTCACTCTCTCTTCCTCTCTCTCTGACAAATAAATAAAATCTTTAAAAAAAAAAAGAATATTTAGTTCTGTGACAGATTCATTATTTTTGCATGTGGATGTTTAGTTGTTCCAACACCATTTTGAAAAGACCATCTTTTATCTACCATATTACCTTTGCTTTTTTGTCAAAAATCAATTAACCATATTTAGGTGGGTCTGTTCTGCTCCACTGATCTGTTGTCTGTTTCAGTCGTATGCTGTCTTGATTACTGTTGCTTTATAGACAGTCTTGAAGTAGTCCTTTGACAGTGTTCTTCAGTGTTGAGTTGGTTGTACTGCATCTTTCAGCTTCCCATGTATATACTTTAAAACTGGCTTGTTAGTATTCACAAAATAACTTGCTGGGATTTTGACTGGAATTGTATCAAATCTGTAGATCAACTTGGGAAGAACTGACATCTTGACAATATTGAGTCTTCCTGTCTAAGAACATGGGATATCTCTCCATTAATTTAATTCTTCTTTGTTGTCTTTCATTAGTTTTATAGTTTTATTCATATCTAATACATATTTCGTTAGACTTATAACTAAGTATTTCATGTTTAGGGGTTGCTAATGGAAATAATTTTTATAAAGTACTTAAAGAATGTATTTTGTTAGAGGAGTTTTAGATTCACAGCAAAGTTTAAAGGAAGCTACAGAGATCTATATGTCCCCTGCCCCCACACATGCATGGCTTTCCCCATTATGAACAGCCCCTACCGGAACAGTATACTTGTTACAATTAAGACACTGTATTCACCCAAAGTCCAGAGTTTACCCCGGGGGTTCACTCCTGGTGTTGTATGTTCTGTAAGTTTGGATAAATGCATGATGACATGTATCCATCATTATAGAAAGATAAAGTATTTTTACTAAAAAATTCTCTGTGCTCTGCTGGTAATGTTTTTATTTTGAATTTTACTTGTTTGTTGCTGGTATATAGGAAAGTATTGACTTTTTAATATTAATCTTTAATTAATAAACAAATTAATATGTATGTTCTATAATTGCTTATTAGTTCCAGGAGCTTTTTAATCTTTGGCTTTTCTACATAGATGATCATATCATCTGTGAGCAGAGACAGTTTTATTTCTTCCATCCCAGTCTGTTGTACATTTTATTTCCTTTTCATATATTACTGTATCAGCAAGGACTCCTGATACAATTTTGAAAAGCAGTGTTAAGAGGAGACATCTTGCTTTTTTCTAATCTTTGTAGGAAACATTTGAATTTCTCACCAGTATGATGTTAGCTGAAAGTTTTTGGTAGATACTTTTAAAAAATTGTTTAAAATTTTACGGGATGCCTGGGTGGCTCAGTTGGTTAAGCGGCTGCCTTCGGCTCAGGTCATGATCCCAGCGTCCTGGGATCGAGTCCCGCATCGGGCTCCTTGCTCGGCAGGGAGACTGCTTCTCCCTCTGCCTCTGCCTGACACTCTGTCTGCCTCTGCTCGCTGTCTCGCTCTCTCTCTCTGACAAATTAAAAAAAATTTTTTTTTAATTGTTTAAAATTTTAAGTCAGTATAGTTAACAGTATTATTTTAGTTTCAGGTGTACAATGTAGTGATTCGACACTTCTGTATGTTAGTGCTCACCAAGGTAAGTGTACTTATAATCCTCTTCACCTATTTTACCCATCCCCCCACCAACTACCCCTCTGGTAACCATCAGTTTGTTCTCTGTCATTAAGAGTCTGTTTCTAGATTTCTCTCTCTTTTTACCCCCAGTTTACTCATCTGTTTTTCTGTATCTCTTGATATGATCAAGTGATTTTTCTTCATTAACCTGTTGTGTGATAGATGACATTAATTTATCTTCAAATGTTGAACCAGCCTTGCAAACCTGAGATGAATCCCACTTGGTTCTGATGCATAATTCTTTCTAGACAATATTAGATTTTATTTGCTAATATTTTACTTGCTAGTATTTTTACATCTATGTGAGAGATACTGCTTTGTATTTTTCCTGTAATGTCTATACCTGGTTTTGGTATTAGGCTAATGCTGGCTGCAAAGACTAAATTAAGAAGCATTCCCTCTGACTCTGTTTTCTGGATATTGTAGAGAATCGGTACAGTTTCTTAAGCATTTGTTAAAATTCTCTAGTAAATAAATCTGCCTGGTGCTTTCTCTTTTGGAAGGTGAGTTTTGACGATTTTGTCTTTCAAGGAATTAGTCCATTTCATCTAAGTTATCAAATTTGTGTAGGGTTGTTCATAAATTCATTTATTATTCTGTTAATGTTTATTATCCTTTTAGTGAGATCTGCAGCAATGTCTTCTCTTTCATTTCTGATAGAAGTAGTTTGTGTCTTCTCTCTTTTTATTTTGATCTGACTAGAGCCTTATAAATTTTATTGATGTTTTCAAAGAACTAGCTTGTGGTTTGCTGATTTTCTTTTACTGTTTCTAGTTTCATAGATTTCTGCTCTACTTTTGTTTTCTTCTGTTTACTTTGGATTTAACTCTTCTTTTTTTAGTTACCTAAAGTGGAAGTTTAGATTACTGACTTTAGTTCTTTCTTTCTTTTTCCAATATATGCTTTGAATGCTATAAATTTCCCTCTAAAAGAAAGAGAATAGAGTTGAGTAAACAAGAAGAATAGAAATTACAAAGTAAAACAGTACAATTCAGTGCAGTATGTTAATAACTATAATAAATGTAAATGGACTAGCCAGTCAAAAGTTTGCAGATTGGATTTTTAAAAACCCAGTTATATACTGTTTATAAATATACTGGCAGCAAATTTGACAGGAAAAAAATGAAAAATAAAAAGGTAAAAAATATATATGTACCAGACAAAAACTTGCTTGAAATCTGTCCTATTAACATCAAACAAAAGAATGTCTAGGTTAAAAATCATTCCATTAGACTTTTTTAAATATTTCTTTGTTCAATGATTTTTTCTTATATGCAACTAATAGAGTAGTTTTAACAACTGCGAAGTAGAAGGCAGTAGAGCATAAGAAGAAATAGACATCACACTGAAAGATTTAAATACAAGACTTTTATTGATAAGCATACTAGAAATTAGTAAATGTAGTCTACTTAGAAATATTAACAAACTCAAATTAGTAGTCTGTTGACTGCATTCATTTTAAAAACACATGGACTTTTTTTCAAAAAATGGTAAAGGACAAAACTGCAAAATAAGTTCAAATTTCAAGTAACCAAGTCCTTTTCTTTCTCCACTATTTGATTAACAATATAGTTCTAGGGTAGGAGGCAAGATGGTGGAAGATTAGGGAACCTCGTTTCATCGGGTACTTTGAATTTAGCTAGATAACTATCAAATCACTCTGAACACTTATGAACTCAACCTAAGATATAGGACAAGAATTGCTGGAATTCTACAAATAAAAAAGCGACCACTTTTTGCAAGACAGGAGGCGTGGAGAATTGAATCAGAGGGGATATATTGGAAGATAAATAGTAGGGGGAGGGAGCCTTCTTAAGCCTGCTACCAGAAAGTGATATAGCCCCAGAACACAAAATCAGAACTTTTAGAAATTTGTTCCAGTGAGAGATGTCCCTGCCTGGAAAGTGCTCAGGTGGTGAAGTAGGGCAGAATCCCAGGTGGGACAGTGTGATCTCAGGATCTACCCAAGTCAGAGAAAGAACAGAGGTGCCTAAACCACCAGAGATTTTAAGCATCAGAGTGGGGAAAACTGGCTATGGTCAGTGAGCCAGGGAATGGGCTGTCAGCCCAGTTTGCCACAAAACCACAAACAGCAGCACAATGGGCAACTGTTCTCCATGCGGGGGCCCTGCACCTTAAATCCAGGAGGGGTGGTGACTGCTCTCAGTCCAGGGGCCCTGCAAGTGGCAGACCACAGTGACCCTCATCCCTCTCCTCGGAGGATAGGTGTGGGTGCGCACCACAGGAATTTGCAGAGTTTGGTGCACACGAAAGTGAAGACTGCTTTTCCCTGATGTTTACCGAAGAGAGGGGGGCCATGATCTTTCAGCTCCAGGGCTGGAGAACAGATCATGGCTCCCCTCCCCCAGAAGATCACCTGGAACATCAGGCGAATACCAAGTTTACAGAGCACACAAAACTGCAAAACTCCAGTGCTAGGGGAAAATAGTATATAGAATTTGAGGATTTTTTCTCATGATTCTTTTATCTTTCAGTTTAAAATTTTCCTTTTTTCCCCTTTTCAACTGGTTTCTTATTTTATCAACTCTTTGCTTTTAAATTTTTAAGTTTCATTTTTACATTTACATTTTATAGATATATCCTTTATTTTTTGCTTCCTTTAACTGTATTCAATTCTATTGTTGTATATATACATGTTTTGCCTTCTTTACAATTTTGGGATTTAGTCTCTTTTAACAAACAGACCAAAATACACCCAGGACCAAGTGGATCACCCTGTTTTGTCCCCCTGGGAGATTATATTCTCTTTTCCCCCTTTATTTCTTTTTTGGTTTCTGACCTCTTTGGATTTGTCTAGTATGTATTTTGCTTGAGTTGTGGTAGATTTTTTTTTTATTCTCTCATTCATCCATACTTCTCTGGGCAAAATGACTAGAAAGAGGAATTCACAACAAAGAAAGAACCAGAGGTAATACTCTCTGCCCTTGATCTAATTGGTATGGATATAAGTAAAATTTCAGAGCTGGAGTTCGGGTAATACTTATGAAGTTAATAGCTGGGCTTGATAAAAGCATAAAAGACACTATAGAATATCTTAGTGCAGAAATAAAATCTAATCAGCCTGAAATTAAAAATGCTTTAAGTGAGATATAGAAAAAAAAAAAAAAAAAGGATGCTCTAACAGCTAGGGTAAATGAGGAAGAAGACAGAATCAGTGACATAGAAGACAAGATAATGGAAAGGAAAGAAGATAAGGAAAAGAGAGAAAAACAACTAATGGACCTTGAGGGGAATCTTCAAGAAATCAGTGATACCATAAAGTGAAACAATATTAGAATTATTGGAGTCCCAGAGGAAGAAGAAAGAGAGAGGGACAGAAGATAAGCAGGGTCAGGCCTGGTTAGTACTTGGATGGGAGAAGATATAGTTAAGCAAATCATAACTAAGAATTTCCCTAACCTGGGGAAGGAAGCAAGCATTCAAGTCAAAGGGTAGAGAAAATACCCCTCAAAATCAATAAAAATAGATCAACACACCAATATATAATACTGAAGCTTGCAAATTTCAGATAGAGATAAAGAGAGAATCCTTATAAAGAGAAAATCCGGAAAGCAGCTCAAGGCAAGAGCTCCTTAACCTACAGTGGTAGAAACATTAGACTGGCAGCATACCTATCCACAAAGACTTGGTTGGCCAGAAAGCACTGGCATAATATATTCAGGATACTAACTGAGAAAAACATGCTACCAAGAATACTTTATCCAGCAAGGCTGTCATTCAGAATGGAAAGAGAGATAAAGGGCTTCCAGGACAAACAGAAACCCTGCAAGAAGTATTTAAAGGACCCTTTAAGTGAAGAGAGAGTCTCAAAGTAACATTGACCAGAAAGAAACAGAGTCAGTCTACAGAAACGGGGACTTTACAGGGAATACAATGGCACTAAATTCATATCTGTCAATAGTTACTCTGAATGTAAATGGGCTAAATGTTCCAATCAAAAGACACAGGGTATCAGATTGGATTTAAAAAAAAAAACCAAGACCCATTCATATGTTGTTTAAAAGAGACTCATTTTGAACCTAAAGACACCTCCAGATTGAGAGTGAGGGGGTGGAGAGCAATTTATCAGGCTAATGGACATTAAAAACAAAAAGCTTGGGTAGCAATCCTCATATCAAACAAATTAGATTATAAACCAAAGACTGTCAGGCATGAAGAAAGACACTATATCATAAAGGGTCTATCCAACAAGAAGCTCTAACAATTACAAATATTTATGTTAACATGGGAGCAGCCAATTATATAAACCAATTAATAACAAAATTAAAGAAACACATTGATGAAAATATAATAATAGCAGGGACTTCCAACACCCCACTTACTACAATGGACAGATCATCTAAGCAGAAGATCAACAAGGAAACAAGGGCTTTGAATGACACACTGGACCAGATGGGACTTCACAGATATATACAGAGCATTCCATCCTAAAGCAACAGAATACACATTATTCTTGAATGCACATGGAATGTTCCCCAGAATAGATCACATACTGGGTCTCAAATCAGGTCTCAACAAGTACTAGAAGACTGGGATTCTTCCCTGTAATTTTCAGACCATAATACTTTAAAACTTGAACTCAGTCACAGGAGAAAATTTGGAAGGAACACAAATACATGGAGATTAAAGAGCATCCTACTAAAGAATGAATGGGTCAACAAAGAAAGTAAGAATTTTTAAAAATCATGGAAAAAAATGAAAATGAAAACACAACTGTTCAAAACCTTGGGGATACAGCAAAGTTGGTCCTAAGAGGGAAGGACTTACCAATACAAGCCTTTCTCAAAAAATTAGGAAAGTCTCAAATACACAACCTAACCTTACACCTAAAGGAGCTGGAAAAAGAACGCCAAATAAAGCCCACATTTAGTAGGAGAAGAGAAATGATACTTCCCCCTCTCTCTCTGCCTGCCTCTCTGCCTACTTGTGGTCTCTCTCTCTCTCTGTTAAATAAACAAATAAAATCTTTAAAAAAAAAACCATCAATATTTTTCACAGAACTGGAACAAATAATCCTAAAATTTGTATGGAACAAGACAAGACCCTGAATAGCCCAAGGAATGTTCAAACAGAAAACCAAATCTAGAGGCATCACAATTCCGGACTTAAAGCTGTATTACAGAGCTGTAACCATCAAGACAGATGGTAATGGGATATAAACAGACACATCGATCAATGGAACAGAAGAGAGAACCCAGAAATGGACCCTCAACTCTGTAGTCAACTAATCTTTGATGAAGCAGGAAAGAATATCCAATGAAAAAAAGACTGTCTCTTCAACAAATGGTGTTGGGGAAACTGGACCATTTCCTTATGGTCCACACACACAAATTCAAAATGGGTGAAAGAGCTAAATATAAGAGAGGAATCCATCAAAATCCTAAATGAGAACGTAGGCAACAACCTCCTTCACCTCGGCCACTGCAACTTCTTGCTAGATGGGGAAAGGGAAACAAAAGCAGAAGTGAACTATTGGGACTTCATCAAGATAAGAAGCTTTTACACAGCAAAGTAAACAGTTGACAAAACTAAAAGACAACTATAGAATGGGAGAAGACATTTGCAAATGTATTATCTGGTAAAGGAATAGTGTCCAAAATCTATAAAGAACTCATCAAACTCCAAGAAGATGTGGTATACATACACAATGGAATACTATGCAGCCATCAAAAGAAATGAAATCTTGCCATTTGCAACGACGTGGATGGAACTAGAGGGTATCATGCTTAGTGAAATAAGTCAATCAGAGAAAGACAGCTATCATATGATCTCCCTGATATGAGGCAGTGGAGATGCAACATGGGGGGTTGTGGGGGGTAGGAAAAGAAGAAAAGAAACAAGATGGGATTGGGAGGGAGACAAACCATAAGTGACTCTTAATCTCACAAAACAAACTGAGGGTTGCTGTGGGGAGGGGGGTGGCGTAATGGACATTGGGAAGGGTATGTGCTATGGTTAGTGCTGTGAAGTGTGTAAACCTGGCGATTCACAGACATGTACCCCTGGGGATAAAAATACATTATATGTTTATAAAAAATTAAAAAATTAAAAAAAAAAACAAAAAGAACTCATCAAACTCAACACCCAAAGAAAAAACTCCAGTCAAGAACGGGACAGAAGACATGGACAAACATTTCTCCAAGAAGACATCTAAATGGCCAACAGGCACATGAAGAAATGCTCAGCATCACTTAGCATCAGAGAAATACAAATCAAAATCACAATGAGATCCCACCTCACACCAGTCAGAATGGCTAAAATTAACAAGTCAGGAAATGACAGATGTTGACTGGGATGTGAAGAAAGGGGAACCCTCCTTGACTGTTGGTGGGAATGCAAGCTGGTGGGAATGCAACTCTGGAAAACAGTATGGAGGTTCCTCAGGAAGTGGAAAATACAGCTACCCTATGACCCAGCGATTGTACTACTAGATATTTAACCAAATGATGCAAACAGTGATCACAAGGGGAACCTACACCTCAATGTTTATAGCACCAATGTCCATAGTAGCCAAACTATGAAATGAGCCCAGATGTCCACTGACAGATGAATGGATAAAGAAGATGTGCTATATATACACAATGGAATATTACTTAGCCATCAAAAAATGAAATCCTACCATTTTTGTGACATAGATGGTAGAGGGTATTATGCTGAGCAAACTAAGTCAGTCCAAGAAAGACAAATATCATATGATTTACTCATCTGTGGAATTTAAGAAACAAAACATGATCATAGGGGAAGAGAGGGAAAAATAAGAAGAAATCAGAGAGGAAGACAAAACTAGAAGAGACTCTTAACCACAGGAAACAAACTGATGGTTGCTGGAGAGGGGGATAGTGGGTGGGAGAATGTGGTAACTCGGTGATTCCCGTTAAGAGGGTGCTTGATGTAATGAGCACTGGATGTTACATGCAACAGATGAATCACTAAACCTGATCTCTGGAACTAATAATACACTATATGTTAGTTAATTGGGTTTAAATAAAAACTTTAATTTTTTTTAATTAAAAAAAATAAAATGTCAGGGCCACATGGTTTAACTGGGAGTTTTAAATTTCAAGGAATAGATCTGTCCAATATTTTAAAAAGTAGTCTGTATTCAATCTGGGTTTATTCAGGAGAGCAAAAGTGATTTAACATTAGAAAATCTATAAATGTCAATTATTACATTAATAGATTAAAGGGAGAAAACCAAGTTATTATTAGAAAGGATGAAGAAAAAAATTTGACTAAATTCAACACCTAGTCATGATAAAAATTCCAAGCAAACTAGAAATAGGACTGGAACTTCTTAGCCTGATGAAAAGCATCTACAACAATTCTACAGCAAATATTGTTAATGGAGAAATTTTAAAAGCATCTCCTTTAAAACCAGGAATAAGATTAAATGTCCTCTGTTTTGCTTCTCTCCAACATTGTACTGGAGTTTCTATCACATGCAATATAAGAAGGAAAATAAAAGATCTGGAAAGGAATAAATTGTCATTATTCACAGATATAGGTGTCTACAGAAAATCTCAAAAGACCTACAGATAGTAGGCAGAAATAGTAAGTTTGGCTGGCTATAAGATCAATATAAAAAGTCAAATACATTTCTATACATCAGCAACAAATAGTTTGGAAAAATATTTTTAAAAAGAAAGGACAGCATTTATAATAACAAAAAAATAAATAAATAAAACTGAGGTACCTAAGGAATAAATCTGACTAAAAAAAAGATGTATAAGGCCCATATGTAGAAAATTTTACAGCTTTAGTGGAAAACAAAGTCTTATACAGAGAATTCTTTAATATTGAGTCTTCCTATAGATAGGTTTTCTCTGTATAGATCAGTTTTCTAGCTATAAAAAAAATAAAGATTTCAGTTCTCCCTGAACTCATCTATAGATGAAATGTAATCTCAGCTAAAATCCCAACCTTCTTTTTGTGGGACTTAGTAAGTCAGTTCTCGGAAGAATAGAGGAAGGAGCTAGGGACACTCCTGTAGAAGAATGATGTGCTGAGGAAGATAGGACTTACTCTGCCAGATCTTCAATTTATTATAGAGCTTATCATAATGATAATTAAGATTGTGAGATACTGCAATAAGGATAAACAAATTAACGAATGGAATAGAATTTAAAAACCCATGCATTTGTGGAACCGATGTATGACAGGAGTGACATTTCAGACCAATGGGACTACTTAGAAAATTGTCCACTTAGCTGATTGTTTATTTAGAAAAAAATGATAAATGCATAAAGGGAAAACAACTGAAATTAGACCCCTTCCCTACTTTATTCAAAAAAGTAATTCCGGGGTGCCTGGGTGGCTCAGTGGGTTAAAGCCTCTGCCTTCAGCTCAGGTCATGGTCTCATGGTCCTGGGATCGAGCCCCGCATCGGGCTCTCTGCTCAGCGGGGAGCCTGCTTCCCCCTCTCTCTCTGCCTGCCTCTCTGCCTGCTTGTGATCTCTGTCTGTGAAAAAAATAAATAAAATATTTTTAAAAAAGTAATTCCACTTGGTCTAAGGATTTAAATATGAAGAGAAATTTCAAGTTTTGGAAGACAAATCACATCTGACTTTGAGGTCTTGAGGATTTTTTGAGCAGAAAGAGTTCACTATAAAAAAGTACTGGTACAAGCGACTACATTGAAGAACCTGTGCTCATTAAAACAAGAACAAACTACAGAGATTGGGAAAAGACAATCCACAGGCTGGAAATTATAAGCCTGGGGTCAGGCAGTGGTTGCCGCTGGGGAATGAAAGTGAGAAGGCAGAGAAACACACGTGTCACATATTACATTTCAAGGAACAGTACAGAGCACATCTTAATAGAGGCTCTTTGGTGACTCAGGCAAGAGTGAGATAGAGGTTCTTTGTCTCAAGTTACAATATTTTAATCTCTAAGACGGTTTCTGCTAGTTGTTATGGAAAGGGCTACAGTTAATGAGTCACGTGAAACTTCTACCTTATTTATTTATTTTTTTTAAAGATTTTATTTATTTTTTTGACAGAGACACACACAGCAAGAGACAGAACACAAGCAGAGGGAGTGGGAGAGGGAGAAGCAGGCTTCCTGCCAAGCAGAGAGCCCCATGCAGGGCTCAGTGCCAGGACCCTGGGATCATGACCTGAGCCAAAGGCAGCTGCTTAATGACTGAGCCACCCAGGCGCCCCTGAAACTTCTACTCTAGAAGATAAAGGCCTGGGGCGCCTGGGTGGCCGGGGCGGTTAAGTGTCTGCGTTCGGCTCATTGTGATCCCAGGGTCTCTGCTTGGCTGGGAGTCTGCTTCTCCCCCTCTCTCTCCGCTTGCCACTCCCCCTGCTTGTGCACACTCTCTCAAATAAATAAAATCATTTAAAAAAAAAAAAGGAAAAGAACATAGAGGCGGAAGTGCTCTCTGTGACTCACCAGTGATTTCGGTGTCTGTGTCAGCTGCCGAGCTGAGACTTTGTGTCTTTCCTTGGCTTTAAGAAGTAAAACAAACCCCAGACTTCTATCAGCCCCAGTTGGGTGCCACCCTGGGAATTTGTTCACCCACCGCATCTCAGTTTGAGGAACCTAGAAAGTCCATTTCTCCATTTGAGATGATAGACAAGGATGGCAATTTAAATAGATTTGGCTTCCCAGGAGCTCAGAGGCAAATCTGCCAGCAGAGTCCAAAGACCATCTACCATTTTTACTAGAATTTGCTAAAAAATAACGAACATCTTCTGTCTCGCACTGGCACACAATGGCGTTCAGCACAATTATTTTGCTGCCGGAACAGGTCATAAAGGAGGGTGATGAGCACTTAAAAAGCCGTTAGTAACATCAGGCCCTTGGCTTGTACCACGTGCACTCCGTGCTCTTGGGCAATTCTTTGAATTTTCAGGCACTTGCTTTTAACCAGAAAAAAATTCGTTGGGGGCCAAAGTGCTGCTGAACATGACCTAAACATTGAAATAGGCATACTCATTCCAGTTCCATCTGGGTATATGTAAATAAAATACAAGCACACTCCTGCTAACTTTCTACCAGCTCTTTCTAGCCAACAGAACATAATTTAATCTCTGGACAATTTCATCAGGACACCTAACATTTTTCATCTTGTAGTAAAGCAGTCTACGTATATTTTTTCTCCCCAACTTGAGGACAAAAAGGCATTCTTTTTAATATCACTACAGTTATCTGGAACGGGTACTTTCTGTACATATATAGAAGATAGGAAGGGTATGCAGTCATCCGCGTGCACGACCTGCGTCACACCACTGCTCCCAGGGACTCCTTTTCTTTTCCAGAAGCAACCAGTATTGCCAGTTTCTTGGGTATACTTCCTCCATCTTTTACACCCATCGAGGCATACCAGATATGTATGCATTCATATATTCTTTAATCTCTCTCTCAGAAAAAAAAAATAGAAATCGTAGCATACTGTCTGCACCTTCTTTCTTTGTACTTGATGGATCTTGGAACGCATTCCACATCATTCTCTCGAGTCTCCCCCTACGTTTTCACAGGGGATTGTATTGTATGTGCTTGTAGCAACACACCATTGCGTGGGTGTGGCTTATCCCTGTTCATTAATGGCTTCTCTCTCTCTTTTTTTTTTTCATTAATGTCTTATCTTTTGCTGTTACAAAAGCTGCAATGAATATCCTTGTATATCTGTTGTTCTGCAAATGTGTGAGTCCAAAAGTGTGCCCATTTCCCCATGCGCTCACCAGGCAGTATGTTTATCAAACTTGGCTCTTTGTCAGTGCGACAGGTAACCATGTAGTGCGGTATGATTGAAATCCCATTTCTCTTATTAGGATGCTGAGGATATTTGTATGCTTAAGAGCAATTATATATTTCCCTTTTCATTAACTAAGCATTCTTGTTCTTTGTCCACTATGCTTTTGAATTGTTTTCAACCTGCATTTTTAGAAGCCCTTTATGGTATGAGTTGTAAATATTTTAGCCCATCTTTTTTGTACATCTGTCATCTTGATTAATTGTGGCTTTTGCTGTGCTGAAATTTTTACTTTTATGTTGTTCAGATTTATCCATCTTTTATGTTTTGGGGCTTTATATTGCATTAATAAATGCCTTCTACACATTGAAATACAAATATATCCCTGCTGGGGCAGCTGAGTGGTCCAGTTGGTTAAGCATCTGACTCTTGGTTTCGGCTCAGGTCATGATCTCAGGATCATAAGCTTGAGCCCCGTGCTGGGCTCGCACTCAGCGTGGAGTCTACTTGATTCTCCCTCTCCCTCTGCCCCTCCTGCTCACATGCTCTCTCTCTAGATAAATAAATCTTCTCAGACTTCTAGAATTTCGGTTTTTTATATTTTAATTTCGATCCATCTAAATTGCATCCTGGTGACAGTGTGACGTGGATTCAGACTGCATTTTTTTCTAGATGGTTAACCAGTATCCCCACATCATTTTTAAAATCTGTGTTTCCACAATAATTTCAAAATGCTGATTTTTTCATTTAATAAATCCCTATGTATATTTAGGTCTAATTCCCAACTTCATGTATTCATTGTCCTGTTTTTCTTATAGCTTTACAAGTATCTAGTTATATACCTTTAATAGTTTGGCATGGCAAAGAAAAGATTTCATTCATTTTTAACCCAATCCCTACCCTTCCATAAGGTCAAGTTTGCTTATTTCATTTTTCTATTTATTCATTCCATTTACTATACAAACAGTTATTAAGCAGTTTCTAAATACCTGGCATTATGCCAGTGCAGGAGAGAAGTAGATGAATGGCAGTCCCTATTCTTAGAGAGTTCACGGAGAGCGGGCACACACAGATGGTACCTGGGAAATGTCAAATATTGGTAGAGTTAGTGGTCAAGGGCATGGCCTTTGAGGCAGACAGTCTCCAGTCAAATGTGGGCTTGACCACTTGCTCACTGTATGGCCTTGGGCAAATTAACTTCTCTGCTTCTCATCTAAAAGTGGTGGTAGCAACACCTACCTTTTAGGTTGTTATGAGAATTAAAAGATTTAATACACTTAGAATATTCCTGGCACCAAGCAAGTTCTAGTTAAGACAACCTTGTTGTCACCACTAGCCCCCCTGCAAGCCCCTGGGGATGTGTCAGTGCCCTGATAAGACGTCTTCCCCGCCTCCTCATCTCTGGTTGACAGGAATATTATCATGGCCCAAGACTCTACCGCTCCCTCACACCCAAAAGCTGTGAGCAGCTTCACCACCTCCTGCCCTGAGACTACTGAGACCCGTCTCATTGGGCCATTTATTTCTTTTTCCATCATCTACCCCCACCCCAAGCTCCCAAACACCAGACTCTTAGGTCATCCTCTTTCCCCACATGAGAATCCCCACACAGCTCTGCACATTTCCTTTCTGGTCCCTTCTCCCAGCCCTTCCCATCTTATAAAACCCTTTTATGGGGACCTCTGGAGCTCAAGGGGGGTTGTGGGCACACCCTCCATTATAACCACCTCTTGTCAGAACATTCCCTTCTTCTTCATGTTTCTCTGTTCTCTCCACTTCAGGTTGTCTCTTTCCCACCTTCCTCATATCCCTGGGCTTGAAGGGGAGATGGGTGCCCCCTGGCTCCTCATTCTTCCTCACCTCTCCCTAGGAACTTCCACGTTGGAGTGTCCTGTGGATAGATTGTCACCTACCCCTCCTTGCTGTTGTCACTGACTCTGCCAGCACACTCACACTTTCTTCAATGATTTCAGCTCTGGGATCCCTGTCACGCTCTCCAGTGCTACTTCTGCTGTGGTTCTTGGGGATTTCAATCTCCATGGAGATAATCTTTTCAAGTCCTGATGTCTCAGTTCTTGGACATCATCTCCTCAGTGAACTTGTCCTACATCCCACTTCAATTACCCAGTCTCCTACTCCTATCCTGGTCCTTATAATAGTAACACAACCCCAGAATACATTCATTTCAAATTCTCTGCTCCACTTACCACCTCAGTGTTTTGGTTCATATCTTCTGTCACCCCAAGTTCAACAGTTCCTCTCTCTCATGTGGGACCTACAGTCTGTTGATTCAGTCACCATTTCCCCCATCTCTTACCACACACAGTCTTCATTTTGCTTTTTACCATGTTAAAATCCACAATTAAGGGTCACTCCCTTGCATGCATTCTCATCTCCTTTGCTGATCTTTTCCTTTCTTTGTTTGGTACAGGCCACTCCTTGCTAAACCCAACTCTGCCAATTCTGTGTCAACACCTGCACATCTGGTAATAACTGCAAAAAGAAATGTTACCAGGCCGCCCTATCTCACTGTAAATGTATGATCATCACCTCAAGGGCACCCGTAATGCTACTGTGTTACCCTAGTCCCTCACTCTCCCACTCTTCTGGATGGCTCCTTCATGCATTCTCCTCTCTCCTCAAAACTCCAACATCTCCTACCCCAACCTCACTCCTAGCTTCATACTTTACTGAGAAAGCAGCAGCATTCAGAAGAGAACTTATACAAGCTCCTTCTGGGCCATATACCCAGCCACTGGCATCTGTCCTATATCTGTGTCCTAGCCACCTCAGCCTGTTAGAAGGGATTACTTGCTCGCACTTACTCTTTTTTATTTTTTGAGTTTTTTAAATTTCATTTCTTTTCAGCGTAACAGAATTCATAGTT